>JANKYH010000709.1:0-118291 GCA_027475595.1 Populus davidiana x Populus alba var. pyramidalis | reverse complement strand
TAACAATATGAGAGTTTGTAAACTTAGATATTTCAAGAAGTATTATGATAGACCTTGTTAAGAATGTTTACTAAGATGCGTCTCAAGAGTCACTTTAACAAAAAACTCCTTTTACTCTGTCATCCTAGCAACAACAGTTTTGCAAATAGTTTATGAAATAGAAAACACAGTTTTTTTTTTTTTTACTACTCCCTTTCCCCCCCAACCAAAATGAGACATTGTCCTCAATGTTTTAAGGTAGAAAGATAGAGTATAGAAGACATCACCTGAAAACAAACACTGACAACCGAAACACACTTAACAAATAGAAAAAACAACAAAACACAATAATAAAACCAAAAGACACAAAGTTTTTACAAACGAAGGCTCAAATCCAATCTAAGCTTTTTACGGCTTTCCTAGTTGACCAATTTATGCGACTCATGGAGGGATTAATACAGGGATGAAAGATTGTAGTTGGTCAATCATTGTTCAGCAGTAGCAGCAAGATTATGATTTGTCGTGCTGAGATGTTAGAAACTCTGTTCCACAGCATGATCAAGAAAAGACAACAACTTATCATAAAAACCATTAACATTTAACAAACTATGGGTTTATGGTGAATGCAGTTGGGCCCAAGAGGAAATATGAAAGATCTCTTCCAATGTGCCCAGACCTCCTGGTAAGGTAATGAAGGCATCAGCATGGTTAAACATGGCATTCAGTCGATCAGACATTGTGGGGACTTGTAATTCCTCTCCAATTGTTTTTCCAATGATGTCCCCTTGTGCTAAAGCTTTGGGGACAACCCCCAAAACTTGACTACCTCCTAAAGATGCAGCTATTGACACTCCCCCCATTAACCCAAGGCTGCCTCCTCCATATACTAAATGAATCTTTCACTCAGCTAGTACCTGACCAAGATGATTTGTTGATTCTAAAAACTCTTTTTCTTTCCCGGGACTGGATCCACCAAAAACACAAATTTTGTTTATGTGATTACTTGAGGAACCTGCCATTTCTACACACGTCTGTATTTGATGAATGTATGGGTTGAGTAGAAATGAAGGGAAGGAAGAGAAGAATTTATAGATGAGAAATTGAAAATGCAATCATACCACCTATATGTAGGCCAGCTGTAGTCTCACACACACACACACTCTCTCTCTCTCTCTTTATTAATTATTTATTTTGAAAAAGCATATGTATGTACAGGTAGTTGTGATTATGGCTCACATCTTCCCTTGGTTTTACGTCCAAGAACGGCTAAAACGCCCTCTATGGGTCGGGGATAGGCTTCCCATCCAGTTTTCTTAAAAACTGGCAAACAGGGTCTTTTTTAGTCGGATTCCCAAGACTAAGTCGAGCATGTTCTTTATTGAATTGGGGCCATAAATCATAAATTGCACGATGCACATCTCCACTAGGGTGCATCTCAAGAGTCAATAGAAAATTATCTAAAGACCCCTTACTCAGGCCATCCTTAATGAATTGTATTTTTTCTTCACGGTTTACAGATACCATTCCTAAAGAACGACATGTCGCATTACAAGTCCATTTAGCACATCGGTGACAGACTTTCAATCGTTTTGCACGACGTTTCTTCGCAAAAGTGCTTTTACCTGTTCCAGGCATGTATGAAATGAAAGAATTGGAGGACTCACCTAATAATCGGATCTTTGCTTCAATCAGCCAGCGAATATCTTCAGGAATTCCATGGTTCATTAACAACCTCAATCTTGCACATCTAGCACGGTAAATTTTTGTAATCGCATTCTGAGGCAGAGCGGGAAAATACTTTTTCAATTTTTCAAGAGTGGTGTCCATTTTCAACTGAGAATTGGGAGAGAGATTCAAAGAAAGGAGAAAGAGCAAAGAATTGCACAAATATATACACAGATATCCGTTATCATGGGAAACTGAAAGAACCGACTTAAAAGTCACGGAGTACCTTTATCCGCCATTTGACCGGGGTGAGAGACTAGCAAAACAAAAGTCACACAAAAATAATGTGAGAAAAAAAATCAATCTTTAATACAGGATCACCCAATTCAATAGAGTCATTTTCAACTGAAAAATGTCAAAATAAAACTTTCAAACGATGGCCATTTACCTTGAAAACATTACCATTCTTTGGATTTTCGATATCACAGGCCCCATATGGATACACATGTTTCACAATAAAAGGACCACTCCATCTTGATCTTAGTTTTCTAGGAAATAAATGGAGTCGAGAATTATAAAGCAAAACTTTTTGACCAACAGAATGTTTTTTTCAGTATTTTCTTGTCATGAAACTCTTTGATTCTTGCTTTATGAATTCTTGAATTGTCATATACATCATTTCTTATTTCCTCAAGCTCATTTATTTGCAATTTTCGCAGCTGACTAGCATCATCAATGTTTGAATTGAAAGCTTTAATAGCCAATAAGCTTTATGTTCAATTTCCACAGGCAAGTGACAAGGTTTTCCATAGACTAGTCTATAAGGTGACATACCTAATGATGTTTTAATGCAGTTCGATAAGCCCAAAGTGCATCATTAAGTCTTAAAGACCAGTCTTTCCGATTAGTTTACCGTTTTCTCCAAGATCTGTTTGATCTCCCTATTAGCAAGTTCTACCTGTCCACTCGTCTGAGGGTGATAAGGGGTGGCAACTTTGTGTGTGATTCCATATTTCTTCATTAAAGATTCAAATGGCTTGTTGCAGAAATGTGTTCCACCATCACTTATCATGGCTCGAGGGATTCCGAATCGACTTAAAATGTTTTCTTTCAAAAATTTATCACTGTTTTGTGATCATTAGTTCTACTTGGAATTGCCTCTATCCATTTGAAACATAATCTACTGCGACCAATATATACAAGAAACCAAATGATGGAGGAAATGGACCCATAAAATCTATACCCAACAATCAAAGATCTCAATGACAAGAATAGGATTTAAAGGCATCATGTGACGTTTTGAAATAGATCCCAACTTTTGACAATTTCACAAGTCTTGCAGAATGCATGTGAGTCTTTGAACATGGTGGGCCAGTAAAATCCACTTTGTAAGATTTTTGCAGTTGTCTTTCTTGATGAGAAATGACCCCCACATGCCTCAGAATGACAAAATTAATGACACTATTTACCTCATTGTCAGGAATGCATCTTCGAAATATTTGATCAGGACAATATTTGAATAAATAAGGGTCATCCCAATAAAGTTCTTCACTTCGTTCAAGACTTTCTTTTGTCTTGGGTACTCCAATGAGCTGGCAATTGTCTGAAACAAGAAATTAACAATATTAGCAAACCAAGGCATCATAGAGACAGAAAATAAAGATTCATCAGGAAAGTAGTCATCGATTGGTGTGATGTCAGATCTCGAATCGGTTGTCAATCTTGACAAATGATCTGCGACAACATTTTCGGTGCCTTTCTTGTCTTTGATTGTGATATCATATTCTTGAAGTAACAAAATCCACCGTACCAATCTAGCCTTAGAATCTTTCTTAGAGAGAAGATATTTCAATGCTGCATGATCACTAAAAACAACAACAGGTGAGCCAACTAGATAAGATCTGAACTTGTCACATGCAAATACTACTGCAAGTAATTCTTTTTCAGTGGTAGTGTAATTCATTTGAGCATTATTTAAAGTTTTACTTGCATAGGAAATCACATAAGGTTTCTTATCTTTTTTTTGTCCCAACACAGCACCCAAGGCATAATCACTAGCGTCACACATTATTTCAAAAGGTAATGACCAATCAGGAGGTTGAATGACAGGAGCAGAAGTAAGCAAGCTTTTACGTTTAACAAAGGCTTTTTCACATTGTTCAGTCCATTCAAAAACAGTTTCCTTTGATAGAAGATTACACAATGGTTAGATATTACACTAAAATCTTTGATGAACCTTCTGTAAAAACTAGCATGTCCTAAGAATGATCTAACATCTTTAACAGATTTTGGTGTTGGTAAGTTGGCAATTAACTCGATTTTAGATTTGTCAACCTCAATTCTGTCATGAAACAATGTGACCAAGTACAATGCCGTTTGTTACCATAAAGTGACATTTTTCCCAATTCAGTACAAGATTCTTCTCTTCACACCTGTTCAAAACCTTTTCCAAGTTAGTTAAGCAATCATCAAATAAATCACTAAAAACAGAAAAATCATCCATAAAAATCTCAAGAAAACGTTCAACCATATCACTGAATATGCTAAGCATGCATCTTTGAAACGTAGCTGGTGCATTACATAACCCAAAAGGCATTCTTAGATATGCAAAAGTACCAAATGGACATGTGAAAGTAGTCTTCTCTTGATCTTCCAATGCAATTTCAATTTGATTGTAACCTGAATAGCCATCTAGGAAACAATAAAATTCATGACCTGCAACTCTTTCGAGGATTTGATCCATGAAAGGTAAAGGAAAATGATCTTTTCTAGTCATTGAATTAAGTTTCCTGTAGTCAATGCACATGTGCCAACCAGTAATAGTCCGAGTTGGAATTAACTCATTTTTCTCATTTGTTATCACAGTGACTCCAGACTTTTTGGGTACAACTTGGGTAGGACTTACCCATTTGCTGTCAGAAATAGAATAAATGATTCCATTATCTAGAAGCTTAATGACTTTATTTTTCACTACTTTCATATTAAGATTAAGTCTTCGTTGCATTTCTCTAGATGGTTTAGCATTTTCCTCCAAATAAATCCTGTGTGTGCAAATCAAAGGACTAATTCCTTTTATGTCAGCTATGGTCCATCCTAATGCATTTTTGTGCATTTTCAGAGTTTGTAATAACTTACCTTCTTGATGTGCATTAAGTTTGGAAGAGATTATTACCGGAAAAGTTTCATTTTCTCCCAAAAATGAGTATTTGAGATTGACTGGTAACGGCTTCAAATCAAGTTTTGGTGGTTGAACACTTGAAGGTATAGACTCAATTGATCGTGATGGCAATTCTTCAATTTGTGGTCTCCAATTACATGCCTTTGCTTCTTCCTGAAAATAAACCATTTGCAACTCGTCAGGTTCATCAATCTCAGTTTCACTAGAAGTGGTTTGAAATTGATCATGAACTAATTTTTCAATAAAGTCCACTTCCTGTAAATCATTATCATCTCCAGGTTGCTCTCCAATGTTAAAAATATTCATCTCCAATATCATTTCCAAATGATAGTTTCATCAGTCCATTCCTACAATTAATCAATGCATTAGAAGTTGCAACAAATGGACGTCCTAAAATAACAGGAATTGAATTGCATGCTTCAACAGGTTGTGTATCCAAGACAATAAAATCTACAGGGTAAATGAATTTATCAACTTGTACTAACACATCCTCAACTATTCCTCTAGGCACTTTTACAGATCTATCAGCAAGTAAAAGAGTTACAGAAGTTGGTTTTATCTCACCTAGATTGAGACTTTGAAAAACCGAATATGAAAGTAAATTCACACTAGCTCCAAGATCAAGTAAAGCTCTTTCAATTTTATGTTCTCCAATAAAGCAAGAAATGGTAGGACAACCAGGGTCTTTATATTTCAAAGCGTTATTATTCTGAAGAATAACACTTACTTGTTCGGCTAAAAAGGCTTTCTTTTTCACATTCAGTTTTCTCTTCACAATGCATAGATCTTTCAAAAATTTAGCATAGGAAGGTACCTGTTTAATAGCATCCAACAAAGGTATATTGATCCTTACCTGTTTGAAAATTTCAAGGATTTCAGAATTGTGATTGACTTTCCTTTATTTGGTCATGACATGAGGAAATGGAAGTGTTGGCGGAGAATCAATCTTTTCTTCACAATGTTCAAATTCAACCCCTTCCTTACCCTCAGAGATTGACTCATCATCTTTCTCACAAGGTTCAAGAGTGGGTTTTTCAATAACCTTACCACTGCGAAGAGTGATGACTGATTTGACTTGATCCATGTGTTGGCTTTCGGAACTACTTGCATTTGCATTGTATTGCCCCTTTGGATTTTGCTGTGGTTGAGATGGAAACTTACCTTTCTCTTGAAAACTGAGAGCAGATGTGAATTTTGCAAGAGCATCTTTAAAATTTGTCATGCTTTGAGTAAGTTGAGTGTTGATTGTCTCTTGCTTTTCAATGAATGCATGTAATGTTTCCTCAAGATTTCTTCTAGGAGGTGGAGCATAAGGAGGTGCATATCCATGAGAATTTTGGAAATTATGGTGTGCTTGAAACGGTGGTTGTGAAGTTTGTGCATTATTGTTATCACTCTTCCAACTGAAATTTGGGTGATTTCTCCAACCAGGATTGTATGTTTGCGAGTATGGGTTATGATTGGGCCTTTGGAAACTGTTTAAGGCATGGGCTTGTTCATGGAGACATTCCTTGAAAGAAGGCAAAGTTGGACAGTTATTGGTTGCATGTTCATTTGTTTCACAGATTTGACACACAATGTCTTGAACAGATTTTAATTGACCACTCTTTTTCAATTCTAGTGCCTCGACTTTTCTAGCTAAAGATGTAAACTTGGCTTGGAGGTCATGATCTTCCCTAAGGTTATACATACCTCCACTAGATGTATGAGGTTGGGTTTTACTTGGTGCCTCATAAGTGCCCTTAATGTCCCAATTTTGCGCATTTTCAGCTAGCAAGTCTAAGTACTCCATTGCTTCATTAGGGTCTTTATCTTCAAAAGTTCCATTGCACATCAATTCAACCATTTGCCTATCTTTAGGTGTTAATCCTTCATAAAATTGTGAAACCAATCTCCATGTTTAAAAACCATGATGAGGGCAAGTATTAAGCAAGTCTCGATACCTATCCCAACATTGGTAAAATGTTTCTCCTAGTTTTTGAGTGAAAGTGGTGATTTGTCTTTTGAAAGAGTTGGTTCTGTGAGATAGAAAAAACTTCTTCAAAAACTGTTGTTGCATTTCATCCCAAGCACGAATGGATCCTGACCTAAGATTTTGTAGCCATGTTTTAGCTTTATCTTTAAATGAAAAAGGAAAAAGCTTTAATCTAATGGTATTCATGCTACAATTTAAGTCATTATAGGTGTTACAAACTTCTTCAAATTCTCTCAAATGCAAGTATGGATTTTCTAGATCTAAGCCATGAAAAAAAGGTAAAAGTTGAATAATGTCTGGCTTAAAATTAAAATGAGATGCATTAGGAGGGAAAACTATGCATGAGGGTGCACTTGTTCTTGTGGGATTCATGTGGTCTCTAAGTGTCCTAACACGGTTATTCTCATTATTCTCATTATTCTCATTATGAAGTGACTGGTTATCTTCTTCGGCCATATTTTCTAAAAATGATGAGGATACCCTAGAAAGTCTACCACTTAGTGTACGTGACCAAACACTCATGCACGTGTAGAAAGAGAATAAAAGGAAGAAGAAAACAAAAGAAAAAGAAACAACATAAAAGAAACAAAGTTAGATACAAGAAAAGTGAAAAGAAAGAAAAAAAAATACTAAAATTTGTACAAGAATTTACCTCCCCGGCAACGGCGTCAAAAACTTGACACGACCAAAAGATTGATGTCTTCTCCCAAGTGCAGGAGTGTCGAAGTAATAAATAACCCGGCAAGATCGGGGTCGAACCACAGAGAGGTTAATTGTATAAATTATAAATAACAAGACAACAACAACAAATAATATAACACTAATATAATAATTAATAATAATAGATAATAAAATAAAAATATAATAAAAATAATAATAATAATAAATAATACTCAATACGTGGCGTTGTTATACCTGAGAATAATCTAAAAGATCGGGTCACAGGTTTCCAGCCTATATACTGAGTTTAAAAAAGATCAAAGAGATATATATATAATTAAACAGATTTCTGATGCGAATGAACAAGGCAAGATCAACAATATCAGGATCCTTGATCAAACACAGAGTATACTTAACGTACATAAAATATAACAAGAATGTAAATAATAATAATAATACTAATAATATAATAATAATAATAGTAATATAATAATAATAATAACAATAAAAGACGAGGAGGAGAAATAAATGAGAAACTTTGAGAGGAAGATTAATGTAAGGATTAAACAATAATAAAATAAATGTCAAGGTAAGAGGATCTACCAATGGTATTTCAAACAAGTTAATATAAACTCTTATTACTCAATTTGGAAACCACCACAAGGAGTTTCCATTCGGATGATGTCATTAATAGCCATTATACATTATTAACATGACATATTAATTATCTCATTTACTAACACCAAACTTAAAATTTATTTACATAATTATCAGAATTCATGATTTTAATTGATGTTAACAACAAATCAAGTACCTTTGATAGCCCAAGTGTAGGTAATACCATACGGTTGGGCTATGAGAGTGCCAAGCATTTGTTGTACCAAGTATTATACAACACAAATTTAGATTAACCATTTAACAAGCAAGGTATTAAGAATTAGTAAGATAAAAAGATAAGACATGTTAATATTAACATTAAGGTCAATTGAGTTTATACCATACTTGTTCTTACACCATTAGTGTAACCTTTTCACCTTGACATAATAAACTTAGCCAAACATAATGAAGAAGAGAAACATAAATAAACAAAACAAGAACATAAATAAAATACAAGTTAACTAAGGAAAGGAAAGGAAATGAAAAGCATAAACAAGAAATTAATGAAAGCAAAACTTAAGAATTACAAAAAATATAAAGAGAGAAATAAAGAGCATGAACTTGATCTGAACAACCAAGCCCCTCAATACATGGCAAATGCCTCCTTTTATAGGCCAAAATTCGGAATTATTGATTTGATGACTAATTGTTGAGTGGGTGGCCACCTTTTGACTTGGTGAAAATCCTTATCTTCTTGTCTTAATAAAACAAAAATGCTAGCATCAGAACTGGGTCCAGATGTCCAAATGAAAGTTCTGCGATATTCTCTTAGATTTCCAGCAAAAAAAAATATGAGGTCATTTGGACTTCTAGAACTCAAGATATGGGTTGAACACTGAATAGTGTTTGGGCTGCAGGACAGCTTCGGACTTCTCCGTTGTTGCTATAATTTGGACTTGAAAACGGCCTTCTTAGATCTTGATGTCCAAATGAAAGTTGTAGGCCTATGTCTTATCAAATCTCTGTAAAAATGTCAGCTCATTTGGATATCTAGAACTCGAGATATGGGCTAAACACTGAACAGTGTTGGGCTGCAGGACAGATTCGGACTTCTCCTTTCTAAGCTTCACCCTTCTTTATCTTCAAAATTTCAGTAGTTGAATTCATCAATCAATTCTTTGATTTATGTGATATGCCTGCATTTAAGATGAATATTTACCATATATTTAGGGTATTTTATAGTATTAGACTTGTTATTATAAAACATGCTTTAGTTAAGGAGTTATTGATACTTTAAGTGCAAAATGATGATATAAACCCTTGATAAACATGCACTTTTAAGTACTAATCACGAAGCATGGAAACGCTTTAACAGTGTGCATCCTGACTTTTCAGTTGAATCAAGAAATGTCCGTCTTAGGTCGTGTACAGATGGATTCAACCCATTTAGGTCATTTGCTGCTCCCTATTCTTGTTGGCTGGTCATACTCACAGTTTATAACTTGCCACTGGGAATGTGTATGAGGCCGGAGTTCATATTTTTATCTACTGTCATACCCGATCCAAGCAGCATGGGGCGGAATATAGATGTTTGTCAATGGATATGTTTTCCATACTAAAGAATACGGGCAAGGAAGAAAGACATACAATTGCGGTGTTTATGTTAAGGGATCCACAAGTAATGAGTTAGAAGTTGACTACTATGGTAGATTAGAAGAGGTCGTCGAACTACAATATCATAGCGAGCAGAATAAAGTGTTTTTATTCAAATGCTATTGGTATGACACGACGGACAGAGGAATCAGAGTTGATCCGCACCATGGTCTGGTCGAAATCAACTCAAAAGCTAGACTCCGCAACATAAACAATGTCTTTGTTTTTGCAAAGCAATGTCAACAAGTTTATTACACATACACCCCTTCATTTAGAAAGGATCGATCAAAAGTTGATTTGTTGTCCGTTTTAAAAACAAAACCACGAGGTCATGTCGAGATTGTTCAGAATGAGAACGAAGACACAAGTGTGTGAGATGAAGTCTTTCAAGTTAGTAAGTTGGTTGAACCATATCGAGTTGCTCCTTCGATTGAATTGGAAGTGTCGCACGTGTGCGGCGGCGCGGCGATCATCCACCCTCAAGGAAAAATCGGAATATTTATTCTTGGAAAGTAGGGAGAGACAAGGAATTCTTGTCTCTACAAGTAAAAATATGGACTGGGAGTCGCCACCTAGTATTCTGGTTACTAGGAACCTTAACTGGTCTTCTTTAGAGATCGGGTACGGAGACTGGTTGCGTAAAGGGAAGGTATTAGCACCCCAACTACGCCCTACCTAAGGTAGGCTGCATTGTTTTAATGTCTGATAAAATCTAAAATTGTGTTGTGGTTTTTTTGAATTGTTGGTTCGTTTACGGTTTAAGAAAAGTCATCCTCTATAAGGAGATCCTTATCTTTATCGGGTAAAAAACTAACTATTCGAAGTCGTCAAAAGAAAATATCTTTTTAATATCAGGAATACGATTTACGTATAAATTCATAATCCCTGATACTAAAATCAAACAAAATAAAATATTTTGTTGTTTTTGAGATTTTGGCCAATGTTCTCTTGACTTTAATAAACTGGTTATTAAAGCCAAAATGCATGCTAAAATATTGTTTTTTGACATGAAAAATACGATATGATATTTTAGATTTGAGACACTTGGCCGTATGCACAAAAATGTTTTTTTTAATTTTTTTGTATTTTTTTGAAAGTTTGTGACAAAAAAAACCGGGTATTTAATACCCGATTTGTATTTTTTTCGACATAAAAATACTACCCGATATTAATAAAAATAACATAAATAAAAAATGGAAACATCATAAATATTTTTTAAAACAATAATATTTTTTAAAAAAAAAACAAATCGGCCGGATCAGGCCCAATTGCATGGGCCGGGCCAAACCTGGCCCATTTACATGGGCTGGCTGACGTCCCAGCCCAGGCCCAAATGGCTGGTACTGTGCACACAGTAATCGGGGTTACTGTGCACACAGTAACCAGTGAATTAATTTGCCAAGTTACTGTGCACATGCACAGTAACCGGGCAATTAATTCATGGTTTGCAGAACGTGCACAGTGCACGTTCTGCATGCAAGAAGATGAACAGTAAAACGAGATAAGGGGTTGAGGGCTGACCTGTGGTGGCTGTCGTCGATGGCGGAGCTGCTGGTGGCGACAGGAAGCGGCGCTGACGGTGGGGTGGCCGGGGTTGCTCTGCGTTTTCCTTCTCTCTCTCCTCTGTGTTTTTTGTTCTCTCCTCTGCTGCTCCTTCTTCTTCTTCTTCTGTGTTCTCCCTTCTCTCTCTTTTCCCCTCTCTTTGCTCTCCCTTCTCTTCTCTTCCCCCTCTCTCGGGTCTCTTTTCTTTTTTTTTCTCTTTTTTTTTTTTCTCTCGGCCCTCCCCTGTATTTATAGGAAAACAGGGGAGGGCAACGTGCTGGGGCGGCCACTGTTGGCCGCCCCCTCCACTACCTTTCAACAGATAAAAAGCCAGGCAAGTGGGTGAATTGTGGGCGTCTTATTGCGCCAAAGCCGGGAAAGAAAGTAGGCGAAAAGAGAAGAAAAAAAACGATTCTTCTCCCTGTTCTCTGCGCGTCTAGGGGAAAAAGATGATGATGCCATTCAAAACGGCACCGTTTTGGGTTCTTTTTTATTTTTATTATTATTTTTTTTTTAAACAGTGCATGAAACGGCGTCGTTTCATTTGAATGGATTTGGCGCCAAAACGCGTCAGATTCAAATTTCGGCCCTCCATTTGCGCGCGTTTTACAATTTAGTCCTTGGTCTCGGATTTCTTCAATTCAGTCCCTAATTGGCCATTAAACCTCAATATTTATGCAATTAAGCCCCTGATTTAACCAAATTAACTTCCAAAAATTATAATTTGACCCTAGAAAATTAATTTCTCCTAATTAAAGCCCAAATTAACTCCAAAATCAATTTTTCTTGCAATTAAAATCTTCATAAATGCAATTAAACCTTTAATAAAATTTCATTGAGTCCATAAACTTCTGATTTTGCATTTTTCTTCCACAAATTGAATTTTCTTTATCATCGGGGCTCTCATCAGTCAATGATATACTGTCAAAAATTAATTTTTTATTTTTGAACATCCTCAATCAATTTTTGAGCATTTTTAGGGCGCTCTGGCATTTTTTCACTGTTATATTTTTTGATAATATATTTTTTGAATTTTTTTGTATTTTATTATTTTTTATGTGGGGACCCAAAAATGGGTTACAACAGGAAGAAAAATCAAATTTTCGTGCTCTCGATGATAGTCTTATTGATATTGACGCAGAGGAGTTGAATGTTGTTCTGAGCTCTAGCGGACAAACAAATGTAGATGAAGAAGATGATATCCATATTGAAGATTGTGATGAAGGTGATGACAATTCAATTGATGAGGGAGAAGAAGACAATTTCGACTAACTACAATTCTTTGTCGTATGTAAAACCCTTTTTCATGTAATTTAGATTATGGATGATATATTTTGTAACATAAAATATTTATTGTTTAAGCACTGTTGTTATGGTTTTATGCGATGGACAGTTTATCATTTAAGTTTTTGTAGGAAGGTAAATAGGCAATACAAATACAACCTTTCCTGTAACATGCAAACTTACCGACGACCATACCGACAGACTCACATCCGTCGGAATCTAACACAGAGAGTTGCAAATAATTACACGAAATGCCACAATCACCGACGCCGTTACCGACGGATTCACCGACATAAATATCAACGACCTCACATCTGTGGGTATCTCACAGAAAGTTCGCAAATAATTACACGAAATGCCACAATCTCTGACGCCTTTACCGACGAATTCATGTCTGTCGGCATCTCACAGAGAGTTCAGAAATAATTACGCGAAATGCCACCATCACCGATGAACTTACCGACGTCATTATGTCTGTGGCATCTCACAAAGAGTTCGGAAATAATTACGCAAAATACCACATTCACTGACGCCGTTACCGACGGATTCACCAACATACATACCGACGACCTCACATCCGTCGGTATCTCACAGAGAGTTCGCAAATAATTACGCGAAATGCCACAATCACCGACGCCCTTACCGATGGATTCATGTCCGTTGGCATCTCACAGAGAGTTTGGAAATAATTACACGAAATGCCACCATCACCGACGAACTTACCGACGTCATTATGTCCGTCGGCATCTCACAGAGAGTTCAGAAATAATTACGCCAAAATGCTACAATCATCGACGACTTCACCGATGTATAGATATTCGTCGGTAATTTGTCGATGGGCAAATTTTACCGACAAAACTACCAACAGAATGTTCGAATTCCAAAGGGTCTACATTGAATGAGCCTCTGACCGAGTCAGAGTACCGACGGACCGCGAAAAATATGGAGGGTAATTAAAAAAATCTGTGCAAAATTAAAAAATTGGCAACGGATTTTTAGCAAGTTACCGACGGATTTAATTTAAATAATAATAATTTTTTATTACCGTCGGTAAAACTGCCCTATAAGTTCTTGCGGCCGCCCCTTCAGTTCATTTTTTCTTCTCCTCCGTTTCTCACCTTAGAATTTTGATTTTTTTCCTCTCAAATCTTCAAGCTTTGTTGAATCTCTAGCAAGCTTGGTTGTGAATCTTGATCACATTAAAATGTATGTGTTTTTTTCTATTTTATTTTATTTTATTTATAGTTATTTTTATGTTTTTTTTTGTTGTATTTTTTTGTAATGTAGATAAAGTTTTTGTTTCAACACATTATTAAGGTATGCATATTTCTTCCCTAAAGTCTATAGTTGTTTTTTGAATTTATTGAATATTTTTTATTGTTGTATTGGCATAATTGTTATTAGTTAATTTGTTGAATATTTGTTGTTAATGTTGAATTTACCTTAGAATTAGTAATTGCATATGTTAGAATAATTAGTAATTTTACTCTATTATTGCATGATTTGTGTTTAATTATTTCCATTGTTTTTAATTGTTAGTTTATAATATTTTTTTAATTTATTGAATATATTTTATTGTTGTATTGACATAATTATTGAATAATTTGTTGAATTATAATTGTTAATGTTGAATTTACCTTAGAATTAGTAATTGGATATGTTGGAATAATTAGTAATTTTTTTATATTATTGCCTGATTTGTGTTTAATTGTTTCCATTGATTTTAATTTTTAGGCTATAATTCTTTTTTAATTTATTGAATATATTTTATTGTTGTATTGGCATAATTATTTAATAATTTGTTGAATTAATATTGTTAATGTTGAATTTACCTTAGAATTAGTAATTGAATATGTTGGAAGAATTATTAATTTTACTCTATTATTGCATGATTTGTGTTTAATTGTTTCTATTTATTTTGAATTTATTGTTTTGTTGTATTGGCATAATTATTGAATAATTTATTGAATTGTAATTGTTAATGTTGAATTTACCTTAGGATTAGTAATTGAATATGTTGGAATAATTAGTATAGATTGGGTCAATTGGTTGTGGCTATTGTTAATATTTGCAGGTTTGTGAATTTGGATAGTATCCAGTATAGGGGAGGTGCTGCCGAATTGTTTTAACATTTGAATTTAATTATATAATTATTTATATAAAATTGGTTAGATGCGCAGAATGAAAACCAGAGCTTCACGTCCGGTCGCATCAAGTTCGTCTAGCAGCGAGGATGATATTTCCTTAGGTGCCTCTCAAGAAAAGGCACCTACACCACCTGCGCCGTCAACCGATGATGCCTCTTCCAATGTTGTTTCAAAGCGCAGAAGCGGCGAGCCTTCATAGCGGAATCAATTTACCCGCAAGTACGAGGCACAGTGGAAGGACGATCTTTCGATGTAAGTTTGTTAAGGTTTTAGTTTTTTTAAAAAAAAAAATTTTAACATAATTTATTAAGTAATCACTATTTAATTAATTTCATTTCTTTTCAGGTTCACAAACATTGAGGTCGCCCGAGTAATATCATTGGCGTTTAAATCGTCGATGGAGATTCCATTGTTTCAATGGAGTCAGATGTCCAGGCATCCTGAATGGATGCCTCAAATCAATGCATGGTTTTCCAGATTTCAGGTTCGTGTTAATATATAATTTTCAGCTTATTTCAAATTCTTAATATAATTGTAAATAAATTATTAACATTTTAAAAAATTATTTTTTTATACACAGAATCGATTCTGCTAGAACGAGGAACATAACACTGTTATGAGGAGGGTGTGGGAAAATCATGCGGCAACTAGGTAACATCGAAAACAATACAACTTTTTTTTTACAAAAACATTTATGTTTCGAAATGTAATTTTTGCTTGCGTGAAGTAGGTTGCGTGATTTTTGGTACGAAGCCCAAAAAAAGGCAAAAAAAACTGCGAGGGATAAAGGGTTCCAAGGTTGGAATGATGTTGCGGTTTGAAGGGATTTCAAACCGATATACTTCCCAGAAGATATATGACCGCACTATCTTCAGCACGTGATGTCTGAGCAGTTCACACGACGCTCACAGTCTGTTGTTGGCAACCGGAATCGGCCAATTCATGGCTCGGTGACAACGCACACTGGCGGCTCCGTTCCGTTTGCTGCACATGCGAAACGGATGGTAAGATTAATTTAAATGAAATATATCGTTCAATTAATTTGTTGTTAATAAATTTTTTACATTATAGGCTACGTCTCTTGGACGTGAGCCAAGCCCTATGGAGTTGTTTGTGGAGACGCACGTGCAAAGTCAAGACCGCCAAAAGGGGGCGCAATAGTTCGTTGACAGCCATGCTCAACATTTTGTGGTATGTTTGTTCAACCATTTTATTTTGTAAGTTATTTTTATGTTTATTGAATTGAATATGATGATTACTTTTTTTATTTTCAGGAGACCTATAATAATCGGTTGAGGGAGAGATACGGGGACGATCCTTTGACCCATCCAGAATTCGATCCGAATTTGTGGATGGAGGCTAGATCGTCAGATGGACCCGATAAAAATCGAGTTTATGGGCTCTCCAACACTATGGCCGATAACTTGTGGTCGGCCCGTAGTGCTTCAACAGTCGGGAGCTCCCAATCAGTATCGAGCTCCCAATCTAAGGAGTTCATGGCCTTGCAGCAACACACGGCTCTGCTCACCGAAAAGTACGACCACCTATCATAGGCGTACACACAACTCAAAGAACAACAAAGAGTGGCGTCCGAACAACAAAGAGCGGAGTCTGAACAACACAAAGCGTAGTCTGAACGACAAAGAGCGGCCTATGAAGAGCTTCGTGAAATGATCATGAACATGGCACAAGGTGGAACATGTGCGCCAAATCCTTTTTGGCCGAATAACCGCCAGCCTCCTCCTCCTCCTCCTCCTCCTCCTTTATATTAATTTTTAATAAACATTATTTACATTTAAAATTTCGTTTAATGTTTTTTTGAAACACATTCATTTTGTAATGAATATTATTTATCTTTCATTTTTTGTTTTTGATGCTTAATATAAATTTTATTTGCATAATTGGTTTTTATTACCATTAATTTATATCATTTTAATGTATTCTAAATAATTAAAAAAAACAAATTAAAAAAAAAACAATTACAAAGGGCTTTACCAACGGACTACATCCGTCGGTATATGACAGTGGCTGCTACTATCACCAACAAATATCCATACGGATACATTCAGTCGGTATTCCATACACTCACCGACAAAGTTACCGACGGAAATAATCCGTCGGCATTTGACAGTAGTTGCCAAACATACCGACAAATTTACAGACGGATGTATTCGGTCGGTATTTCAAACCCTCACCGACAACTTTACCGACAGATATGGGTCGTCGATCATACACTATATCACCGACGGAGTATTTTCCGTCAGTATATTTCAAGTGGGAAATAGCGACGGAATGTGGAATCACCGACAAAAGATAATCCGACGAGCATATTCCGTCGGAAATTTAGTTGGTAAATAGGTTACCGACGAATCTCAGTCACACACCGACAGAATATTTCCATCGTTAAATTGTGAAATCTTGTAGTGGTGTTTCTATTATTGTTTATCTAGACACAAAATATTGTGAATTTAAATAGTATAATGGTATAGTTGCCCTTGCCACAGAGAGTTGCGAGAACAACGAAAAATGAATGGGGTTGTTTTTTCACTGGGATGCATTTGATATTAAAAAAATGGTTGGGGAGAAAATGGTCAGTTTCAGTTTTGGTGGGGCTGCAAGCCCTAGAACATGGACAATTGGCGCTGGGGCTGGCCATGTAAAGAAGATGTGGATACGAAGTTAAATCTCCCAGCTATAAGATCTTGCAAGAAATGAGGATTTTGTGTCAACTCATCGGCCATAAGATCAACAGAAGTAGTGATGTTAACCTTGGAATGTGCTGGGATCAAGTCTGCCTGAATCGGAACTTCTGCCACAATGACTCCATGGTAATCAACATAAGCTGTGCTGTTGGTGAACTTGAAGCTCCCATAATTAGGATTGTCAATGGTGATAACCATGCCTCGGGTGACGTTCAGTGTCACATTTGGAGAGCCACCGAATTGGATGTTCTCGAGACCAACAGGGTTGGCTATGATACTGGGATTTTTAGGCTTGAATACTGTAAGCGCTAAGGTAGTGAAAATAGCAGCGAGAATGATGATGAAAATTGTCGTCACACCACAGCAAATCTTGAAGCCTCTCATCCGAGTCATGGTGTAATGAGATTGAGATCAATACTGACCTGGCTCTGGTACTTAAGTCAGGCAATAATTAAAATTACACAGCTCAGAGAGAAGATTTGGCAGAAAAATATGCGACTATGGAGATTGGAAATGTGGTGTTGTCTGGCTAGAAACTGTGGTATTTACACTTAGAGGGGTCATGTTGCTGTCGATTAATACTATTTTGGCAAAGGTTGAATGCTAAATTTATGCCTTTAATGTGCAAGTGCATAACAATCTGTGTAATTTGGACAGACATATCTGTATGGCCAAAAGTAGTCATCATGCTCATTTTTGGATCAATGGAAGAACAATTGCACAAGGAAAGGAAAACAAACAAGGAGCCCAAAGTTTGTGGTAGAGAAATTTCTTTTAGATTTCGAGAAATTCTGCTAGTTGTACGCTTGTAGTAGACTACAATTCATGATTCAAGGGGGCAATAAAGAATGCTAGAATAATTTCTAGTCCATTGGACTTCTAAATCGGTGGCCCATGTTATCAAAAATGGCTTCTTTTTCTTTCTTTTTTTTTTTAATTAATGTTGGTGTCTAAGTCAACTTACGCGTACCTCGACTAATCTCAAGGATCCTGACATTAACGACCATGTAAGTTTCTAGTAGTTCTGAAATTTATCTGATCTCTAGAAAACAAACCTAGAATTTGATTAGTTGAATTATACCGCTCAGAGTTTTTTTTTTACTATTTTTATTGATAACTATACTATTAGTACATTACCATCTTTATATATTTTCTTTATTGGGTATATGAACTTTAATTGTTCCTTTTTACTTTGACATTTGCTAAAGAGAAATTTCAATGTTGGTGCACCAACTTTTAGTTTTTCTCAATTAAGTACATGAACTTTTATTTTTATTTTTTTCTTTTGATATACCAAGTTTTCCCATTGTTCCAATCAAATACTTTAGAGCATGATCTTATTGCATGATAAAATCAAGTGAGTGCTAAGCTGGAAACAAATTGTAGGTGTAGAGCTGAGGTTTGGTCTTCAGACAATTTGTTTAACTTTAAACATTTCGAGACTTAATGAATTTCTCCCAAAATGAAAATTGAAATATTCGAGGATTTGTCATGATTTTATGTAAACGCTCAAAAACCATACAAAAAAGCAAAGGCGGCACAAGAGATATGAGTGACACACACCTCTTTGTTTTTTTAAAAAAAAATTATATTTTTTTATTTTTTTTCTTTACTTCAAATTAATATTTTTTTAATATTTTTAAATTATTTTAATATAATAATATCAAAAATAATTTTAATAAAAATAAATAAATATATATATATATTATTTTGATATATTTTTAAACAAAAATTACTTTAAACAACAAATTTTTATTATACTTTCAAACACTTCAAATCAACTTCAAATAAATAAATAAAAATCCAATCTAAATAGAATGTTATTGGATACTTGATAGGCCACGTCCGATTGTCATTCTTAAAATAGAGTTCTTGTTCAAACATATAAAGTGTTAATATAAATATATATATATATATATATAGTTTTCCATTATTTAAAACTATATAAAATATTAAAACTAAATTGAGTTATATTTGTTTGTTTTGATGAGTTTGTAAGAATTTTTAAGTTACTAAAAAAATCCAAGTTTCTAATCCTAGTTTAGCTTTTTTTTCAAAGTCAATTTTTTAACCTAGTTGAAAATTGATCAAGTAAATATTTAAATGATTTAATTAAAAATTTAACTTAGATTAGTTTTAAATTGACCTAACAAACCAAATCGAGTTTAACAAATATATCATTTTGCATTATTAAAAAGAAAAAATAAAAATAATAACATAAATTAACTCATCAAGTTTTATTTTAACCGGATTAATATCTTAAACAATCATATTAAAAATTTAATATAAGCTAAGCCACTAAATTTTTAAATTAACCTATTGGATCAGATTGGTTTGACTCGCCTGTCAAAGAATCATTTTAACTCAATAACATTAGATGTTAAATGACGTACCAATACATGATTTATATTATTCTCTAACACATCCTCTTAAATGAAAACATTTTGAATTTAAAACTTATTTGGTCATTAAAATTTTAATATCATATTAAAGAATCATCTTAATATAATAACTTAAGTTGTTAAATAAAATATTAAAATATAATTTATATTATTTTCTAATATTATTTATAGTTTTAATTTGTTAAAATTAGATCAAGTTTAACAAGCAGCCCTTCCTGCTTAAAAAAAAAAAGGCGAGAGTAGAAATAATAAAAAGAGCAAAACGACGGTAGTGGCAGGAGTGTGAAGTAGTCTCCTACCACTACCACGGTGGAGAAGTAAAAATCAGAATCTTTCGCATTGGTGGACAGTCAAAGTCAACGATGGAAAATTAAAAAAAGTAAAAGACCAAAACCATGCATTATTGTATTGATAGGTCAAAAGAGAAAGGGAAGGGCAATATAAGGGCACATTACGCGGCTAGCTGAAGCCTTGTCATTTCATAAAAGCAAGAGAGCAATAGCCTTCCTCACCGTTTTAAGAAGAATAATCAAACGTCCAAAAGTAATGATTAATATAACAATGCTTTGCTTCTTCTTCTTCTTCCATTCTACTATTTTTAGTCTACTATTTTTAGTCTACTTTTTTTTATCCTCCACCAACCCAATATAAATCTTGTGGCCTAGATTCTAGGTCTAGGTATAGAAGGTTGATTCAAATTAATTTGAATTTTTATTTTTATTTTTTTAATTTAATAATTTTTATTTTATTTTTCAATATTTAATTGATTATTAAAAATTAAACTTTATAATTTATTTTTATTTGCTTTCTATAGAGTTATCAATATCTGTTTCATGAATTTATTAGATTAATTCAGGTTAATCTAAATTGATATAATATGTCGTTATCTTAATATTTTTTTAAAATTTTCTTTCAATATTTATCATTTTAATATTTAAAAAAATATCTTTCAATATATTTTAGATTTTGAATTCATAATTAAAAATGAAAATTTACTAGAAAGCATGTTAGCAATGCTAAAAAATTATTTTATATATTAAAAAAAAAATTAATCCGACCTGTTGTATAGTTCAGTTAAGTAATCTAGACTTGAACTACATAATAAACAGAAATTATATGTTTTTGATGAAAAAAATGATAAAATTAAAAATAATGAGGATGGGGCATGATACATGCCTTACATCTGTAGGAATCTGAATCCAAAAAAGCATGGGTTTATATATATATATATGGTTTAAATGAATTAATTAATAGGTGTGGATCCTTCAAAGGGGTAGGTGTTGAGGAGAAAGTGTTGAGAAGAATGGTGCCGGGCTGCCATTGGCCTGCATGTCGATAGGACACAAATCGAATGTTTTGAAGGGTGAAAAAAATGTTCCTTCTGTCGGAGCTCCTTGTTCCCTTTTGCTTAGAGAAAATAAAGAGGACGGACGTTGTTAAAATAATAAAAATAAAGAAAAAGCTTAAAAAGAATTTTATATTCAACATATTCCCAATTAAGAATTTATGCCCCCTCCACGGATTAAGAACCAAACTCAATCATAGTATATGGTATACATAAAATGCATTCATATTAAGCTTTTTTTCTATATAAAAAAAATATCTGTAAATATTAGGTTTGTTGGATTTCTTTTGTCATTACTTTTTTTTTGTTTCATGTAAGGTTGAAGTTGGAATTAATATTGAATAATTCCATATCTATAAGCACTAATTCTTTACGTTATTTATTAATTTTTATAGTATATTTTGATTCATGGTTACATTAAAAATATGTACTCATGAGTAAATATCTTGATCCTTGTCCAAATTCAAAATAATCATACGAATTCAAATTGAATTATTAAGGATAGTTTGGTTAGAATAAATTTAATCATTAATTTCTAATGAGCGTTTAGAAACGCAGTTGTACCTATATATTTTGCATCGTTTTGATACACTGATCTTAAAAATAATTTTTAAAATTGAAAAAAAATTATTTTTGATTAATTTTGATACGAAAAGCACTTTAAAAAACAACCACAACCATACTCTCAAATAATCCTCAATATAAATAAAACAAAACTTTATAATGTCTCGTCAACTTATTAAACGTTTGTTGACAACATTATTTTATAACTTGTTATACTTTTTATCGGTTAAGTTAAGGGTCCAAAATATAATATATATTTGCATCCTTCCGATCCTCCTTCATCTTTAAATCCTAATATTTCCAATAAAAATATACAATTAATTATCATTTGATCCTATTTGAAAAACAAAATTAGTATTTTTTTTTATTACAAATAAGTGGTTCGAACTCAAGACTTTTAGAAGAGGAGGCAGGATTTAATATTCTACGAGTCAATCCAAATGGGACTCATTCTAGTTTATACATGGGAAATTCTATGAAAAATAATAAATAACCAATAATTTCTTTGGATTTTGTTTAAGACCAATAGATTCATCATTAAATTTTTCCTTTTAAATAAACTCACTTCCAAACTAAAAGAAAGGGGAAGAATAAATAAAAATTATTTGAATGCTATTTAAAAAAAAAAACATATTGTGGATAACACAATTAAATATGCTTTTTCAAAAATAAAAATTATAAAAATATCATGTAATTTAATAATAACTAGATGGGTGGTCTTGGTTCAAGCCAAAAAAAGAAATTACATAAAACAAAGAATAATATTTTTTTTCAATTTAGGTCATGGACCAGATAAAATGGCTTCATCTATATATATATAAACAACTAAATACAACTACATAGACCAAATTAAAAAAATTAAAAATGATCATGATGACCTGCATAAAAAGAATATTTTTCAAAAAAAAAAAAAAATTTGAAGCTCAATTCCTAAACAACCTAATATTGGATAACAAACTTTTAAAAAAAAATGATCCGAGTCAATTTGATTTAGCATGTCAAACCCGCGACTGGATTGTGAAGTCAGAATAATCTCATAAAAAACAAATAAAAAAAATTACGATGTCTAATTTTTAAATTCAAATATAGAATGATGAAATTAAAAAAAAATTAGCAAAAGGATAAGAAAAACACCAATAAATCCCGGGTAAGGGAGTCAAGCCCTATGAACCAGATCATGCGAATATAATAACCTGATAGAAGATAAAACAAGAAAAGTTAGGAAGCTCAATTCTCAAGTTAACTCTAATTTAATATTGACACAATGTTAAATGACTAAAAAAAAAATAAAGGATTAAAATGAAAAAAAAAAACTCAAGGAAAAAAAATTCATTCACAATGGAAGTTCTTACATGTTACAATAAATCACTAATACCTCTTAATTTTTTATTAATTAAATTATATGTACTTTGTCAAGTATAAAACTTCCTCTTAGCTCTAACTTTATCCCTTTTTGACAAGTTAGGCTTCGAGAGGATGGAAGGGTGTGATAGTCAATTTTGCTTAGCAAGGAAAAAGAAGCTTTCTGTCCTTTTTGCTTTGCATTTTCCTCTTGGCGAACTCTATAGCCAATGCAAGCAGAATCATCGGTCAAAAATATTATCATGAAGCTTTTGGCCTCTTTTTTTTTAATTATTATTATTAAAAAAGAAAGTGGTGGCGTGTTCCCATTTTGTCTACTCTTATGTGGGACTACCATGCATACATTAGTTTATTTACGAAAAATTGTTTTTTTACGAGTTAATTATTAATAATATTCGTGATCAATCTAGTGGGTTTCATGTCAAACTATATAAAAATTAACTTAATTAAGTCTAAATAATATAATATGTCAATTCACAACCTCATTAATACAATTAAAATTTAAGTAAAATAAATTTTAAAATAATATCATTTTATTTATAAAAACAAATCTTAAAATAAAGTCAATTTAGATTGATTTATATCAAAATTGACCACCCAAACTAAAAATTGAAATAATATTATAGGACGGATTGAGTTTTATAAATATGCTTCACTCAATAAGCTAAAATTTCTCCAAGAACAAGTAAAATTAAACATTACCACTACCCTCTTATCTATTGGTGGTGAAAGCCTATACCTTATAAGCAATCATGCTTAGAATTTATTTTGAAATGTAATAAAATAATATTTTTATTTATCTTTTTAAATTTATTTTTAATATTATTATATAAAAATAACTTGAAAATATTAAAAAAATAATTTGAAGTAAAAAAATAAAATAAAAATTCAATTTTGTTTTTAAAAAAGTTTTAAAACACAAAAACAAGAATTATCTTTATGGTTTTAATAGCTGCTCTGTCCTGCTAGCTAATAACTATTGTTGGTGATACAACATTCTTCTATATATAAAAAAAAATAAATTAAAAACGAGATCATAAAGTCAACTCTTTATGTGGATGCATGAAGGGGTGAGAGGTGGATGTTTATGTCTCAAAATAAATAAATGAATGAGTCCCTCTAAGCCTTCTAATCGACGTCCAGGTTAATAATGGAAAAGTCAATATTATTCTAATACGTCATTTTTGCTAATTAAATCACAGAAATATTAAAATATTTTCCTATACTTTTAAGAATAAATTAGTTAGATGTTTGGCAATTTACAAAAGAGCGAGAATGACATTACTCATTATTTTTTTTTTAAATGATTAGATTTTGAAAACATTGATAATATTTTTAAATTTAAATTAGAGTGATTATTTTCGGTTTGCTTTGATTTTCATAAAAAAAAATATCCAAACTGAATTTTTGTTTTAAAAAAACCAAAATCGAACCAAACTGGTTCAAACTGACCGATTTTGATTCGGTTTAGTTATTTTAGACAAAACTTAATTTCGCTCAGTTTTTCAATTTGACTCGGTTTTTGCTAGGTTTTTTTTCTTTGTTTGGATTTGATTCGGTTTGATTTTTTTATTTTCAGATTTATAAAACTGAAACCGAACCGGTCGTTTTTTTCAAAATTTTAATTGGTTTAATCGGTTTTTTTTCACGGTTCGATTTTTTCAGTTATTGTTTTCTGATTTAATCGGTTTTTCAATTTTTTTACTCACCTCTAATTCAAATAGATAAATCTAATGACTTGATAATCCAAAATTTAAATTAATTTGAGTTTTAAATTAAATAAAACAGTAGTTGATTCATTCCAATCAATTATCTAATTAAGATAAGAAGTGTTTGATTTATTTTTTTAAAATATTATTTTAATTTTAAAAAATATTGTTTTAAATTCATTCAAATCAAATCATACAAAATAAAATAACCATTATTTTAAGAAAATCAGTTGCCAAAACACCATTGATCAAAAGTTCAAAACTTGAAATACGATGCATAATTATATCAATTGAAAACCCCGAATTTTAATCTTTTTGGATAAATAATTTATAATTATTCAATTGATTTAAAAATTCAAAAAAACTCTTGTACGTGATCTATGAGGTAAAGTCGAAGCAAAAAACAATACCAGTTATTCAGGGAAGAAAGTTGAGCCATCAAAATCGCCGAACCTCTTTGTTTCCCTCACTCTCTCTCCCCGAAATTCAACGGCTGAAGACAAGTTCCGCACAGAACCTGGGAACTCCAAACAGCCGTTGGTTGATCTTGATTCTCTTTTTGTTGGAGCAAATTCAATTTGGCAAGACAACCTCTTTTTTATCACTTCCACTGTCAAGTCACCCACTTAAATTCTATCACCACCATCATCACCATCACCAACCACGAAACATTGTATTCTTTGGCCTTTCCATCATAAAAAAGATCAAAACTGAAGAGGGTTCTTGTTCTTTTGCTAATTCAATCCCTTTGAACAGAAAAGAGTTGGTTTTCTTTTTTAATTCTTGAACCACCTAGCTGGTTCTTGGAAATTCCTTGTAGATTGTTTTGCGTTTGCGTTAACAGAAGATTGGCAAGAGTGAGAACATGTTGAGGTTTAAGGAGTTTTGGACGAAGAAAACATTGGTGGCCCTTGGGTTGGGACAGTTTCTCTCTCTCCTCATTACTTCTACTGGATTTTCATCCTCTGAACTTGCTAGAAGAGGTGCAGCTCCAGTTTTCTTCTTTCTCAAGCATTTAATTTTTATGTCTTTTGCTTGCTCAGAACTCGTTTCCTTCTTCGTCCCCCGCGTTGTCATAGCTGTTTGTTTAGATGATGATGGTTGTCTTGTGAAGGAAATCTTAAGTTTGAATGCAAAATCTCAACTTTGTTGGTTTTTTTTTTATACTGTAGTATTCTAACTTGGTTCTAATTCAGGAATTAATGCACCAACTTCTCAGTCCTTTCTAAACTACGTCTTGTTGGCCATTGTTTATGGAAGTACTATGCTTTATCGGAAGCAAGCACTTAAGGTGATTTTCTTTGCTTCATCTTCTTACTTCAATTTTTTCTTCTATTTTTTCCCATTATTTAGTAGATGTAATTAGTTTAGTATATAATTTAAGTGGTACTGAACTCATTTTCTGAGTTTACTTCTATCATTGGAGCTTTCATGAGGGCTGGGAAGTGATTGATTAGAATTAATGTCTTCATTGGATGTTCGTATTTAAGCTACAGGGATGGAGTTGATAGCGAAGAATTTTTGGCTCAAATTTCTTTTTTTGTTGAATGGTCTTTCTTTGTTTTCATCTTTCTTGACTGCAATTTTAATATTAGATGTTGATGTTTTTGGATCTCCTTTTGGAATTTGTGCAGGCAAAATGGTACTACTATGCGATTCTTTCATTGGTCGATGTAGAGGCCAATTTTCTTGGTGAGTCTTTACTCTACTGGTGCTACTGACTGGGTATATATGTTATTTATTTTCTGCTCTACTGTGGACTTTTTAGCTAAACATTTGTACTATATATTTTTCATTTGATTGTAATTTTTTTCCTTTACTGATCCTTTATTTTTAGTATCTACGAGATTAAAGAATCCTGAAGATGTACTAGGAAATTGCATATCTCTTGATTATAAAGCAAATAATCAATTTGGTACTGGTGAACTTTCACAGAAGCCTGTGCATTCTCTCTGATTAGTATCTAGTTGTGATAATATAACGAGAGTAAAGTACTTCAAATAGATATTCTGCACCTTGTGGTAGTGTAAATCATGAAGCGGGTTACTTCTCACGAATTCTCAGCAGCATGGAGTTGCATCTGCTGCTGATGTATCTGTTCTGCTACATGTTTTAAACAATTTGTAGAAGAATTGATAATGGGAACAAGTTATTCTACCTTGATGTCACTGACCTCACTGGCGCTTGCATTTTATTTTTTCAAAAGAAATGCCACTTAGGCCTGTCATTAGTGAAGTATGAATAGTGAATTGTGATTGTTAAAGTGACTCATGCTTATGATAATTGATCTCATCTTCATTCCTGGGCAGTGGTGAAGGCCTATCAATACACATCGATCACAAGTGTCATGCTGCTGGACTGTTGGTCAATCCCTTCTGTTATGGTTCTTACATGGTTTTTCTTGAGCACAAAGTACAGATTCAAGAAAATAGCTGGAGTAGTTGTTTGTGTTGCAGGCCTTGTTATGGTTGTTTTTTCAGATGTTCACACTAGTGATCGATCAGGTAACTTTGCCCTATCTCTTTAATTAATTTTTCTTTAGTGTTTGACTGATGTCTGTTCCATGACCTTAAGTTAAATCATAATGTAGCTTTTGGATGGAATATTTTCCAATTTCATAGGATAGTACGTTATGTTCGTGTTTTGATAGTTTCACTCACTTGTAAGGTAGGCAAGGGTTGTTTGATTTTTCTCTCATTTCACTCTCTAAATGAATGTGCTAGATAGGAGAATAGTTTTACTATATAGATGTGTGCTTTTGTTCTTGTTCATGAATCTGTGGTTCCTTCTGGGATGTGGCCATTGATAAATTGAGCTTGGAAAGATATTGAAAACAGTATTCCCTACAGCTATAAGCCAACATTTTCTAAGGTATTATCAATTTACCTTGTATTCCTTGATTCTCCTTTCTGGAGATACTGAATGTACTTAAACTCTCATATTTGAGATGCAACTGTAGCTTTGTTGTTGTGTACAACATTTCATAACCATTTCCATTACAGTTTGTCTCATAGAATTGAATGATAATCTCTTAACAAGTGGGCTTCTTTCTTGTAGGTGGGAGCAACCCTCGTAAAGGAGATGCTCTTGTTATTGCTGGGGCAACGCTGTATGCTATCAGTAATGTCAGTGAGGTAAGCCAAATTGCGTGCCATAATTTTGTCTAGGTGAAAATCAGTGCTTGTTCTCTGATCCTCCATGCTGCTTCCATTTGGTAGTTGTTCTCTCATGATCTTACTTTTTCAAAGAAGTGTTACTGACTTTTTGTTTAGCTAATTATAGCGTGTATAAATTGATAGTCTTAATCCAACGTTTGTTTTAAGTTTAGGTTTTCAGTTTGGCCTTGGAGGCAGGTTAAAAATTTGTCACCCTCCTATTAATATGTGCTGCATAACTTTTTCATATAAAAAAGGCAACCAAAAACAAAAAGGAAAAGGAAAAACACAGAGAAATGGTGCTTGGCTTTTTTCATTTGAGGTTTAGGTCTGAATTATTTTTTTTGTTTTTTTTTGGAGAGTGATTTAGGTCTGAAGTTGATTTTCCAGATATTGGTTAGAAGATTTCTTATTTATGAATTGTAAATAATTGTTCTCTTAAATAGTTTAAAGTCTTAGTTTTTATTCATCATTTCAAGACAATGGGGGCTTAAAGCAATACAGATATTAAGGATATAAATTGTTATACTTGTCACAGTAAATAGAAAAGGTTTATCTTCATTTATTTCCTTCTGTTATGCAGGAGTTTCTTGTAAAAAATGCTGATAGAGTTGAGCTCATGTCGCTTCTGGGCTTTTTTGGTGCCATAATCAGTGCCATTCAAATGTATCCTTAACTTAATGGCTAAGGTTGATGGCTATGAGGAACATCAGCCTTTCTACTGATGAGTTACTTTAATTTATTCTGTGTAAATTGTCTACGATCGACTTTAAAACTTCATGATATCCAAAACTCGTGATCACTTTGGCTAACTTGATTGTGCCGTTCAATGTTGGTAAATTGTTTAATTGCTTTTGGAAATTGTATCCCTTAGTGATATCTGCAGAAGTATTCTGGAGCGCAACGAAGTTAAATCCATTCACTGGTCAGCTGGGGCAGTATGTTTCTTGTCCATCCTCTTCTTCCAAAGCATATGTATCTTACACTTGTTTTTCCTTTTATTCCTGTTCACATGACTCAGCCATCACAATAGAATGATAGCTTGACATCTGATGTTTAATGGTTCTGTATAGGGGTTGTCTTTGTAATTTGCTTCTGGTGTAAGATGATTCTTAACCAAAATCAATTCAAATACATACATATAATGGCTCAGACGAAAAACATTCAAGAGAAAGATATGAAAATGAATGTGGGATTTTAAATATTCAATTATTATCAATTGGTCTGACATTGTTAGAGAATTGATTTGTCTTTAAATTTAATACATATAGAAGTGTTGAGGATTATTCATGGTTAGAGTTTAACTTTTCATGTTTGCTTTATGTTATTGGTTTCAGGCTCTTCCGTTCTTTGGATTTTCAGTGGCAATGTTTATGTTCTACTCTTTAGTCCCGATCTTGCTTAAGGTATGGATATGAGTTACCATAGAACTAACTAAAACTTTGTAAGAATGTGGGCTGCCTTTGAATTCAAGAACTTGAAATTGTAGTTTGAAGGGTGATGAATGATTGTGAGCTACCTCTTTGAATTGAAAATCTTTTGCAAAATCTGTAGCTTACATGCATTAGATTAAAATCTTCTTAGCATCTAAAGCACCGATTATAGTTATTGAAATCTGTTTTTATCCCTCATATACACTACCAATGGTTAATTTTGGTTTCGCTCCTTTATTAGTCATTAATCACTTTCTAAATTAATGGTGCTTTTCATTTGTTACTTTATCATCCATCGATTTTTAGCACAAATTTGATGTTTTGTGAGATGGTGCCAAGCCAACCATTAAATAGCACATGAATGTGTGAGGAATGCCTACGTTTCAACTTATATAATCTGTGATGGTTTGGTGCTAACATGAAAGGAGCTAATCCATATGCACCAGTTGTGCTTCAGTTATTGCTCAAGCCTGTACTTCTTAACTGATTTTGACATTAAAATTTTATTCTAGACTATCAAGCTGCCATCACCTTCATCCTATGTCTTAACTTCAGAGGATTTGTATTTTTTTTTCTTACTTGTTTTTCACCAGCCCAGTAAGGGTACCATCTTATAATTTGTCATAATTGTAACTTTTTAATACTTGCAACGGTAACTTTTGGACAAATGTGAAATTCAGTGATTATCAGAGTTTTATTCAATGCTAGAGGGCAAGAGTTATTTAGACTGACCTCATGGATGGTTTATATTAGTGCATGCATATGCTCACCTAAATATTCTAACTCCCACTATTTACAGATTAGTGGTTCCACGATGCTCAACTTGTCTTTGCTGACATCAGACATGTGGGCTGTTGTGATTCGCATCTTTGCTTATCATGAGAAGGTTTGTTAACTAATAACATAGTATGAATGTGAGAATTCTAGTATTATGCAAGTTCAAATGTTCACACATGGAATTTTCTCACTGATGGGAATATTGATCCAGGTTGACTGGATGTACTTTGTGGCCTTTGCTGCCGTTGCTGTTGGGTTGATTGTTTATTCTGGGTATGCAACTTTTTGGATTTTGCTTTGAATATTTCTCTCCATTTCATATGATAAATTAATAAGAAAAACAGAAATCTCTGGCTTTGCTGTTTACCTCAGCTCCTTCATCAGGAGCACTACCTAGCAAATGAGTGAAGTTCTAGTTTGAATGAACTGTATGTCCTTACAAAGCTCAACCCTGTTAGGGTTACAGAGGTTAGATTATGGAAAATATTTTGGATGAAGTAGGTCTGACAGACTTTTGATACAAGGTTCAAAAAATGGTAATATTTAGCCATGTTAGGTTTGTACACTAGCTTTGCGTTGTTAAGGCTACATGAAACGGACCTTGATGGTGTTTGAGTGGTTAGGTTATTCCCAATTCTGTCATGTTAAGGATGCTCCATTCATTTTAGCTCCCCTTTTCATTCATTGTAAGTTACTTTTCTATGAAGACACTTATCTGCAATATTCCTCATGCTTTGCGGATAAGCTAACATGTATTCACTTGAATTGGAGGTTAGATTTTCCAGGTTTTTTGTTTCTTTTCTTTTCTTTTCTATTTTTCTTTTTATTTTTTTGGCATTTTCTTAGCTTGTGTTTAGTTCATGGTTAAAAATTGGAGGTTAAATTTTAAGAGGTGAAGTGTCAAGGTTTAAAAAAGTAATTGAAGGGTAAAGGTTAAGGATGTTTGGTAGATGCATAAAAATTGTGTAATGATGGGACCCAATTTATTTTAAATATAATTTTAAATTAAAAGAATTAGTTTTCATGAAAGTTTAATAGTGTCACAATCTATGACTGCAGGATGGTCTCTGTTCACTGTCTATTTCTATGAATGCTGCTATTCTTTACATAATGTGATAAAAAGTGTGTTAGTATGGAAGCCCTTCCTAAATCACGACTTTTTCACGGACAACTCAGTTTTGGAAAATGGCTCGCTGGCATGCAGTTGAAAAATGTCTGATATCTCTGAAATTTCTCTGTGGTGTACGGGAATGAAAAATGAATATCACCATTCTTGTCATGTGGTCTCCATCTCATCCTTTGGTAACATGATGATAGGTCATTTTATCTCTTCTGTGAGGAAACCATTTCACATGTGCCCAACTCTTATGTTGTTTATGCAGGGGTGACAAGGAAGAGGATCAACACCATGCTGATGCTGGTGATGAAGATGCAGAAAGAAGTAAACATTTCGACGAGGAGGCTTGTTCTGGAAACCGTGGTCACAAAACTATCCCTGGGAGCTCAAAAACCAGGGATAGTAGTAAGCATGATCTTGCTAGCACCAGCATTGCAGATGAGCAAGACGTTGAGAGCAAGAATGTGGGAAAAGATGTATGGGGGAAGAAATCATAATAAGGCACTTGATGCAGAAAAAACTTGGAAAAACAAGCTCATGGGAAAAGTCTCAGGAGCTAAAAATCGTAATGCAGGATCTGCTTTCAGGGGTTAGAGAGAGCGCACGTCTCACTGCTGCTCCAACAAACTATAGGTGTCAGCAAAGTTGGGGGTAATGGTTAGCAGAAAGGGAGGGGGGGTCAATAATCCACCAATTTGCAGCTTGGAAGTAATTTTTTATGCATAATTGCAGTTCTTATTTTCGTTACTTTTTACGTTGTATTACACGTTGTTACCGTACTCATATCATCAGTCATAATCTAAAGTATATTTTTAACCTCTCTTAATGTTTAGAATGTTTTGGGATTTGTTTCACCAACTTGACAAGTGGTTTATGTCAGAAAACTTTTTAACTATTTTTGGGGGGCAACTGCACAGGATATTAAACTTAAATGGCTAAAAAATACCAAGAGAAGAATTCCAATTTCTCTAGATTTGCCTCTAGTCTCACCAGCATTAATGGCTAAGCTCAAACATCGTAAGTGCACATCTAAAGATTCCAATTTCTCTAGTTGTTCGTCGAGCTTGAAAACTTAAAAAACTTATTTAAAAATAATTACAGTTAAAAGGAATTTTTATACTGAAAAATATTAAAATAATATTTTTTATTTTTAAAATCAACACATCAAAATAATTCAAAATATATAAAAAAAAATTAAAATTTTTATAGAACAAGATTTGTGCACCTTTCGAAACATTCACTTAAAAGAATGCTGGATTGGGGTGCACAGCATAAAGAAATTTTATCATGTCATTAAGATTGGATGAACAGAGTGGCCCCATCTGGTCCTTTATTGAAATAATGTACAAATATGTTAGTACAACGACCTTTTGCTGACAAATCTCCAGCAGATTAAAAAACAACCGGACGAAAGGCGAACCACCTAGCCTGGACTTTATTATAAAAATAAATCTCTTGTTCCCTCGTCAAGGTTAGAAGTATGAGGAGTCCCCAAGCTCATCTTCGTGAGTCTTAAACTTTTTTCGACGAGCCCTGGGGAACAACAGCTGATGAATCTGCTTTTGTGCAGCAGTTTTACCGGTAGCCTGCAAATTATATTGACAAAAAATATCAACAGACGGGCAAACTTTGGTCCTGGATACAGTGTCAAGACATTCATCAATCCATGTCATCAATCTGAAGAACAATGAACGCCTCTATTAACTTCCAAAGGACCAGAAAAACTTGAATCTTCCTAGCTTGTACATGTGATCGGTACTGGTTTTCCGGCACAAGTAAAAAGGTGGCAAGAAATGCATATGAATGCAAGCACACATTGCCCTTATAGTACATGAAACGTTCAACTCATCAACGAGTAACATTTCCAGTGCCTCTCATATAAAAGAACTCACATGTGGAGTAAACAACCTTACATCAGAGGGCAGAAGCATGTGCCACTGTAATGAATTCTACAGATGTGCTCAAAGGTCAAGTTTTGGGAGAAACATCCATAGTTTCCCACAGCAGTGAATAAAGGAATGAAACAAAAGCTTCTGACCCAGGCTTGGAAATTCCAGCAAATGATGTTGTTGAAAAATGAATGAGGCACATTCCAGCAAAATGCAATAGCGAGAATGATGTTTAAAGAAAAATTAGAGAGCTATATGGCACTTGATTGGTACCCAAAACACAAATATGCATCTAGCTAGAAGAAAGGCACTTCAAAGAAAGATTTGCAAAATACTTTTGAAAAGGTCAAGAGGAGAGTGATGGACAACTCACAAAACGTATCAAGTGATGTGAAATTTTTAAAGACAAATAATATGGCTAATGCCGAGGGACATTTTTGGAATGTGAAGCAACTAATATGCAATATTTCAAAAGTGTTGTACTTTAGGAACCAATTTCAAAAAAGATGAACATGCATTAAACATGCGCATAAAATACCAAAGGTAAAATTAGTTTTCCAGCGAAAATTTAAGCAAATAACACTACTGATTTTTACAAATGCACGATGCAAAAGAACTTATTCAGCATATTTGACACTGTTTCAACTTTGGTAGGAACCAGACAATTTGAACAGTTACAACTGTACATTCAGATAGGCTTTCACATCAGAAAATCTATTACCTGACACAACCTGTATTAAGTCATTTTCTATTCTACACATCTCAACTGTGCCTTAGATTACTTACCCGGACTTTGAAGGGAAACCGATGAGTTCGTGCTTCCACCCCAGAGAAAATTCTAACATCCATGCCAAGGCTATCAACCCCAACCAAATTAGCTCTCTGTATAAGATCAAAGGGATGCGGACAGTAAATAACTGACCAACTATAAATAACTGATCTTAAGCAGGAATGCAGACAGAAGTTTCTCATAAACGCTGCAGAAGTGTCTTAAACAGAGTCACGAATGTTGCAAATGAGACTCCAATCAAATCCCTATTTCTAATTTTCATCACAATGATTTGATAGACTGGTGTGGTTTTTTTCAGCAAGCCTGATATGGTTTACTACCAAACAAGACCTGATTGAATAGTGCACAGGCAAGATGTATATTTTGACATCCACTTTCATTCCAATTAGGTTTTCATAGCTTATAAATGAAAACACAAGGCAAAACGAGTTAATTTCCACTAATAAATTTATAGCTTCTCTTTGGGAGCTTATTGTTTGATAAATTTTGCCTCTCTTACAGGCTCAATTGCATATTAGATTGTGTTTTGCTTTTGTTCTATCTCAGGAAGCAATAGAATAAGATTTGCAAGTGATTCTAAGGCATAACATGGAGCTCAAAGAATTTTGCAAAACTGGGGATAAGGAAGAGATGAATCGTTCAAGAGTCCTATTATTGAATTGTTACAACAATATTTTTTGCGGTCAGAATATTTCTCATAGACAATCTATTCATAAATGCATTCTTGGTTTTCAAGAATTTTCTTACTGCAAGTTACTTGACAAAACATTTTGTAAGTGGTTGTCAAAACTTGAAACCCATTGTGAGTTTAATGAGATTCCTGAAGATCAAAGGATGAAGCTTACTTGCAAACTTGACGATGATGTGATAGAATGGTTAGATCATATTGAATCTTGTTCAGTTTGACAAGGCAATTTTGTTCTGCCTCAAAATGTTGATGCGTGTACAGAAGAATGTGAATATAAGGAAGCAAATTCAAGATTTCAACAATAAGTTGAATGGTTGAACAAAGAACTGTTTTGCTCCAAATTGTTGTTGAAAACAGATTTAACAATCAAGAACCTGTTATCATAGTCATCCAGGATACTTTTCTGAAAGAGTTTCAAGAAGAAGAGAAACAGAACAAAATAAAGTTTTGGGCTCAAGTCTATAAGAAATTGAAGAGCAAAATATGCTGACTTTATTGAGAGAAAACAAATCAGTAGCGGGTCCTATTAGATCTGAAGCTGATCCTGTAACCAATAATTTTGATTTTCTGAATATCAACAAGCCACCTTAGTTTGGAATTTTCTTCTCCATGACCATCCATTTATTGATTTTTCATGAAAGGTTTCAAGTTAAGCAACTTTATAAAGATGTTTTAAGTCCTTCATTTGATGTTTAATGTGGAAAACTGTAATTATTTTTCTGTCATTAATGAGAGTGCAAGGTTTTCTTTTTCAAGTGAAGGGGTTAGAGAAGTGTTGACGACCAAAAGAGAACTAAAATAATGCTACTTACCTTTGAGTAGTTTGGACAGCATACAAAGACAAGATAATGAAGTTGTTATCTTTTTTATCAGAGGTTTGTTAGCAAGTGCCTATGACACAATTTCAACACATCCAAGTGAGCAAGAAATGTGTTCTACACATCATAGCAAATAACACGCTGCATACAGCTTGCACAATATCTGATACAAGAACCAGAAATATAGAGGGATAGCACTCGAAAGCATTTATTTACCTCAACATGAAGACCCTTCTTCTTGCAAAGAGCTTTAAGAGCAATATTGCATCTACTTCCCTTTTCACTAAAGTGCTCTAAAATTGCTGGAGTCGAGTGTGCAAGGACATCAGGCTCTGCTTCTTGAAAATCTTGTAAACTAACCGCAGACTGCAATATCCAAAGAAATGCACTGTTGTAATAGAGCAACTTTGAATTGTTGAGTGTGGAAACCACTGCATAAACAAATTATAAAATGCTTTCCCTCCAAATAGAATTTAGTAATGGGTGAAATAATTTATCATTCCAAAACAGATGCCTTAATTAAAAAAACAATCATATGTTTGTTTTTTGTTCACATGTGTCTTAATTGTATTTCAAAGTAAAATCTATTCCCACTAACCCTGTGAGCTGGGCTTCCAACCACCCACACGAAAACATAAAATGTCATGCAGGTTATGATTTATGTTCTACGAATATGGTTATAAGTATGTACCTGAGATCCATACAATGAAAATAGCTCTATTCTCATGATCTCCAAGCAATGGAGAGTTGAACCAGAGCTGCTTACATCACTTTTGGAGTTAAAGCTCAAAATTTCTGTGTCTACAAAGGCAAAAAGGATATATGTGTGACGGAATAATTGCACAACAACATCACAGGTATGTTCTAATGTAAATGAGAGATGGCACCAACTGAAAAGGATGTTCTTGAATGCTCAGGTTTACACTAAATATCTAGAGCTGCCCTTGATTGAATAAATACAGTTCATATTTTTAATTGGTGAAAAGTTACATGAGAACCATCAATGAACAGTGTTGGCTGGGAAGCATTCCATTCCAAAAATCAGCTTGGTGCAGCTACACAATGCAATTATTTTGTTCCTTAAATTATCCATCTGATTTTAGTATCCCCAGCAGCCCCACTCCACCAGTGTATATCAACTAAAGGTAGGTCCATTACGTGAAGAGTAGGAATGAAGAACAGTAAAAACAGCATAAAAAATAGAAACATAGCTTAAGCATGAGTAGAATTGAAGTTGGAATAAGGGAATGAGATTTAGGTTTGATGAAAACCTCTAACTTCTGTAATTGATTGATAAAATAAGTTGTCTGGTTAAAATCCTCCTAATAGCTGATCTGCACTAGTTAAATGTTCTCCATCCTCATTGTTACAAAAATAAATTAATTCTTATCCTAAATGACTAATATTATTAAAAGTCAAATGCTAGTAACTTGACAACTAGAAATCCTATAAAGATTCCTAACAAAACAAAAATCAATAAGCAAACTTTAGAAGTTACATTAGATGGTTTAGCAAGGTAAGCATAACCACAAGATACCTTTCCGGTCTGAATTATAGCCATCACTATCCTCACAGTGAAATGACGTTCTTAAGTATAATTCTTCATCAGAAAAAGCTGGTCTCAGACAACCCACAATAGAAACACCATTTGATGGATGGTCCATTTTTCTATAGTATTCCATATTGATTGCCTGTGAGGATGCAAGCATTCAGTAAATTAAAACAGTAAAAAAATAAAATAAAAGAGTAGGTCTAATTTCCTACTACCCTTTTGCGGCACTGCCACCCTTCTAAAGTCGATCTATATCATTATTTATCATGCACCTAACTCAATCAATTCACTCCTGGCCTAATTTGTGGCACAAAAAGAACTTTTAGATGCCTTCTCTATTATTATTTTCATTGCTTCCACGTTTTCTTCACATATGTTTTCTTTCGAGAGATTTATGGGGAAAATTTCTCTTAGTATCCTCAAATACTTGATTTCTTTACTTTTTTGTGTATTAAAATCTCTAACTTGATCAAAGGTTTGGTTTGGTTTATAGAACTTTTGCACTTAAATATTAGTCTTTGTTGGAATCACAATTTGTTTTCCAATGAGTTAGATCGACCGTTATTTGTTCTTTGTATCTTAGGTTTTTCGTTGTGCAAAGCTGGGCACATGATAGATAATATAGAAAGGTTTTGAAAAGGTGCCACGATTTCCTAAAATCATTGTCCTATAAGAATGTATAGACCACAGTTGCAAGCTATATATAGTTACAAAATGCACTAAACCACAAAAGGAGTATTTAACAATAGAGGTGGCAAATGGATGGGTATGGATTGGATCAAAATGGTTATGGATTATGTTTTATCCATTACACATTTATGACCTTTTTATTTTAAAGATATAAACATGAATAAATATTTTATGTTGCCTTTCAATTAATGAGTCTTTTTTCATGTCAATAAAGTTTGTTAAAAGATATAAATTATTCTTTCTAAAATCATCAAAGATAACACAAGAAAATAACCAAGGTCCCTTGTAAGAAAATAACTAGGGTCCAATTTAATTTGCTGAATTGGTTTTATTAATTTTGGAGTTTAATTATCTGTGGGGTGAATAATTGAAAGAACAACGAAAAAATATTAATAATGATTGCCTGTCAACAATCTTTATTAAGATTTCCAAGAACATTTATGAATTATGAAGATTTCCATCCAAGTCAGTAATTCGCTATATTAACTAGGAAACCAAGTTGTAATCACCTTTGTCATGCACTTGGCAAAATAAATAGGATGAACCAAGCTGGAAGTATCTGGCATTCCCCAATCAACTGGAACTTCAGAGTCTTCCGAATCCATTACCTATTTGATTTTCATGTAACTTCAGTTTGCAGAATAACTCGTAAGGATGTGCAAGATTCAACCCAGAAATGAGGAGCAGTGATTACTAACCTCAAAGTAATCCTCATCAAATGGTATATCATCTTCACTGCCAACATTGAAAATATTGTACTCATTGACTACCTTTTTATTCTCGTACATTGGAATATCCATCCCAATCAAAACATTCTGAAAAGAATTCATGAATGCTTTAAAAAGAAATTCAAATTCAGGCAACTCGAGCAACAGAAAAGAGGAAACAGATTATTAAGGTAACTTACAAAAAGAAAAGAAAAAACATCTTTAAGGGATTGCATATTCCACCCTTTATTTTTAAAAACATATGCTTCACACCCTATAATTGCATCCTGATCATGTTGCAGGCCTTCTGTTAGCTGACTGACAGGTTCTACACCTACATATTAGGGGTCTTTAACGGGCTGTGTTTCTTTTTTTTAGCCAATGATATTCTGCTGTTTGAACAATTTTTTATTGTGCAAGGAATACAGGTTAAATCTTTAAGATAAAATAACAATTTCATTACAGGCAGTTGTTTTTCTACTGCTATTTTGAAAATAAAATATGCGGCAAGTAACCAGAGCAAAACTTTGAGAGTTTGTAATTTACAGTAATAAATATCTCAGAATCAACCAATTTATTTTATAGCTAATCATTTTTCCATCATTTATTACCTTTTAACTAGTAACAAAATCATCTTTTTAGGGTTACGTATATGAGTAGAAGATATCCAGTCAAAAAGGCTCCAGAGGGGACTAAGCATTCACAGATAACACCAACTGCATAGCAAGTGTGCAACAGCATCACTTCAGTCATCCAAAAGCTTTCACTGTATTCCACATGTGTCCAATAATCTGATAAATAGGATAACAAGGAATAACCCTTGAATCTTTTTTCTTGCACTTATTCCAAAGAAACTAAAAATATAATAGAGGAATACACTTCTATAGTTCCCTGTTCACATGCAAAAATCTCCACCTCTCAAGATTGCTTCTCTAGTTCTACTAGTCTTCTTTTTCCCTGTCAACCTAAATTTACATGCTAGGGTTCAAATAACATCTTATTGAAGAGCTTTTTGGCTTGTTGGACTTCTAAACATTGAGTGTACACGAAAATTCTCCCAAATTTTGCGCTGTTATTCAACCTGTTCACCATTGTGCTACAAAGTTTTTGCCTTTTTGGTTCAGTTATCAACAGGGACTTTTTTTTATGTGTTTTGGCAGGGGGCATAAAAAGAATATTTCACTCTTGCCCCTTAAACATATTCTGGATTCATCCAATGAAACATAAATAAGTGTGACCTCACCACAGGGTTGCTAGCTCCTCGATCTTGTAAGATATTGCTATCGTCAAAAATCTCAAAGAATATGTCTGAGAAGAAATTCATAATAGAAAAGGAGGATTAGGTCAAATCAACCAAGTTGATGTTTTATGTATGATTATTCATGCACATTACAGCTAGAGTATACCTCCATAGTCATCAATGATATAGTGAAATTCGGCCCAGGAAATTTGTCCATGTGGTTCACAATGTACGGATCCAGGAAAAACCAGCAAAGCACTAGTATTAGCCTAAAACAAAATGAAAGGCATGACTATGAATTCTTACACAGAAAAAATCATGGCATTTACAGCAAGTAGACCTATGACACTGAAATTTTAATTTTATGCTTCCATAAAACTATCCAAGCACCCACCTCAACAGTTGTCCTTGCTATTTCAGCAGAGGTGAGCTGAGTTTCACGAGTCCTTTTGCTGAGTTTCACTTCTTCTAGTGGATGATAACCTCGATGACTTGTGTAATTAGATGAATCAGGAACCGAATCAGAGTAATCTGCAGCAACTGAAACTTTCTGAAGGCAAAGATTACGGCCCACAGATGACCATTGGAGCTGTGTTGATCCAAAAAATGGATTTCTGTACCTGAAATTTAACATAAAAAAATACTATCTTCATAAAATATTCCAGAAAAAAACAGCTAATAACAAGAGACAGGATTGAAGGAATATCAATGCCTTGGAATTGTATGAAAAACTAAAAAATATTCAAACATGTAGCTAATTTTTTAAAAAAAAAAGGAAGAAAAAAAATATGAAAGAACTAAATCAATCTCATGCTTTGAACATGATTTCCAACTTCCTGTGCTGCGTATCTTTATCAAAAATGAATATTCACCTTATGCTGGAAAGGTCACAAGGTCTGCAACTGTCAATAGGAGATTTGTTCCAGCTATTTGTGCCCCTGTGTGATGTTGAGCAGCAAAAGGCATCTGCCTGGCATAGTTGACAACGGGAAGGACCTGAAAACAGTATACGTAAACATCACAAAAAACACCTTGAATGAAAAAACATGGAGTTTAAGAGGAGCAAATTCGATGAACAAAGATGCTGAAAAGGAAGAATTAAAAAGTAAAAACCTCAGTCAATGACAAAAGTAGATTAATGAAATTTATTACTTATTTCTTTCTCTCTTTTTTCAGGTTCCAGAAAGCTAATTCCCCATCAACCCATCCCAACCAATGCATAAAATGTACTTGTACTGCACCAGAATTTTAGAAGAAAAAAGGAAAAGAAAGAATTGAATTCATTTACATTCATTTCTTGCATTCTCAGCGAGAAAACAAATTAATAGCAAGCTGATACCCTTCAAATAGAAGTCTTTATGGAAAAGGGGTATCAAAAACTGAAGTGCCTTTCCTAATGTCTTCATATTATTTCATGCACGACACTGAATTATCACTGATCACAATTGAAAAGATTCACCGTGTTGCTTCATTAATCCCTCCAAACTATTTAATCTCATTGAATAAATTCACAGAAGATTCACCATGTTGCTTCATTAATCCCTCCAAACTATTTAATCTCATTGAATAATTCACAGAAGATTCACCATGTTGCTTCATTAATTCCTCCAAACTATTTAATCTCATTAAAATGAATGAACAATAAATGAAGCCCACCTTAAAATTAATGTTGCTTTATTAATACATTCTTCTGATTTGCAGTGGACTAAGCAAAGAGGCATCAAAACAGAGCTAAGAAACAGAGCCTTTCTCCAAAACACAAAATGGGTTTTCAAGAAAAGAGTCGTTATCTTTTGGGTCGGGTTCAATTCTTGAAATCAATTGGAAGGGGGGGGGGGGAGAATGCATGCAACGCACCCTAATTAACAAAGAAAAAGAAGAAACAAAAGCATGAAAAGAAGGTCATAGTAATTACCGAGTGAAAGCGAAGAAGCAATAGCTGCTGCCGCTGCTGCAGCGATCACCATGAGAGAGAGAAGAAGATGCGATGGGAAGGGAGGAGGGGAGATGAGGGATATGAAAGAGATGGTGTTTGTGTGTCGTTTGTGTTATGTGTTAAGTGGAGGGATTGGTCCCTCAAAATCTGCGTCAGAGCGGTCGTGTCCAGAAGACTAGACTTTCACTGACATACAGTAGATGTCCACTGCGTGACATGGCAATGGCATCTATTTTGTGAAATTCGTTGGTATCCAGAATTTTATTTTATTTTATTTTATTTTAAAAAGGCAAAATTCGACAACAGGTAAGGCTTAACATGCCATTTGATTTTCTTGCCAAAATAATAAAAATACTTTTTTTTTTAGTTTTCAGTTTGGCAATAAAATGAAGTTAGACATTCAATTTTTTTTTCTTTTTTACAAGAATTAAGAAAAAATATCATGAAACTCTAAGGAGTGCTTTAAGAACAATGTAATTCTTCTCCTTGATTAACATCGGAAATTATTTATTAATCTCACATCAAAAGTCTTGAAGGTTTTTAAGAGTTTTTTAGGAATATGGTTGATTATTTTTTAAAGTATTTTTTATTTAAAAATATATTAAAATAATTTATTTATTTTTAAAATTTTATTTTTAATATTAGTATATTCAAATAATCAAAAGACACAAAAAAAATAATTTTAAAAAGAAAATTAGAAGCACCGTTTGTCCACCATCCCAAACCACCCTATAGATGGTGCTAAAGATTGTAATTTTGTATCAAGACGTTTCATGAATTCAAATGTTAATTATATATAAAAAAAATTGCATTTAAGAATGGAAAATTGATGAGATTAGTATTGTTTTGTCTAGAAAAAAAAATTATCGTACAATTATAGTTATGAATAATCCTTTATTTATTAGAATTAATATTATATTCTTGTAAATATGTGCTTAGTTTTTTTTTTATGATCATCTTGAGTTTGTGGGGATTAATGTTGGGTGCCCTTGAAATATTTAAGAATTCTCTAAAATTACACTGATTCTGGCTATAATATTATTTTTCTTCATTAGTGAACATAATTCAAAACATATAAAATCATTATATTATATATTATATGATTATTTCTTTCCTATTTTTACTATAATATTCTTAATATATACCTGTAAAATCTTTAAAATTTTGGATGCCACAATTATCCAAGGAGGTGTTCCAGATTATTAAAAAGTATTGATTGTTTTTTAAAATATTTTTTTATTAAAATATATTAAAATAATATTTTTAAAATTAACACATTAAAACAATTCAAAATATAAAAAATTAATTTTTTTTTAAAATTACGGGTACATCCATGATTCCGCTCTATATGAATGAATTTCACCGGTGGAGAGTTAGACGTCGGTTTTGCGGTTGAAAACACTCTACCTATCTTTTTAGCATTTTTTTCAAAGATGCGAATATCTTGTTTGGAAGAACTATAGCCTAAACACAACGATAATGATTCATTTATCTTTTTTTACTTTTGATGTATTGGAAGTGACATAAGCACACACAGCTTTTATTTTATTTTATTATAAAACAAAGATTTTAATTATAGTTAATTCAATTCAATCTGGATGGATTGAAAACAAAGTATATATTACATTTGGTGAGTTAATCTAAAAATTAATTAAAAAAATAATGGGTTTTAATTAGATAATGAGTTGAATTTTTAAGTTAACTTTAATCATGTTTAAATTAGTTGTTGGTGAACTGAATCTTAAATTTATCCATTAAACAAGTTAATAATGTTTATTTTAACATGAGATTTCTTAAGAAAAAACAGGTGTGGATGCATGCAATTAAGCTAAATATTTATTGATTTTTCTTTTTAACTTTTTTTTATTCAATAGGAAAGTGAGTATTTAAAAAAGCATTACAAATTAATAAATTTATCATATTCTTGTTAGAAAATAATATAAATCATATCTTGAAATTTCACCTAATAGTTTAAGTTTTTTGGTTAAATTTGGTTCTTTGACATGGTATCAGAACCTTGATGATCAAGCGATCACGAGTTCGAATATCATTATCTTTATTTATTTAATAAAAATTAAGTACAAGATAGTATGAGCTTGTGTAAATTTTAAGATCAAAGAGTTTTCACTTGAAGAGATATATTAAATAATAATATAAATTATATCATGAGAAATCATCTAATAATTTAAACTTAAATTATTAAGTTAAGATAATTTTTAGCACTCCCAACAAAAGCAGAAAGAAAGTTTGTCGTCATCTTACACATACCCTTCAACTCCAGCAACAATTTCATGTGTCTATGTCTGTTTGGGAGTATGGTTGCGATTGCTTTTCAAAATGTTTTTCACTTAAAAATGTATCAAAATAATATTTTTTTTAAAAATAATTATTTTTTATATCAGTACATCAAAATGATCTAAAAACACCAAAAACATATTAATATAAAGCAAAAAAATAATAAATTTTTTTAAAAAAAACATTTTTAAAATGTAAAAACAAACCAAAAATTAGATAAATCAGTAGCTCTTCCTTTATTTCATGATCTAAAGCTGCTGCCATCTCTGCTGTGAAATAATTTCCCCAATCACCAGTCTTTCCATTCGTAAAGAAGTCAAGAGTTCTTGAAAGAAAATTGTGGGGAACTACTCTTGTTGATCTCCAAATTGCTTAAATTCTCGAAACTGCACAGCTTCATTATTCCGAGCACCACCTCATCACTTTCTTCATCCTGTGTGAAGGGTTGACCTAAAAATCCAGCTAACCTCTTGCTGTGAACTGAGGGATCCCTCTTCAGATCCTCATATTTAAGAAACAGTATCAATTTTCTCTGGCAACATCTGGTCCCAAAAGGGTCCATGGGCTGAAACTCCTTGACAAAAACTCTCGAACAAATCTTTCAGAGGTTGTGGTTCTGGCAATATATAGTTGATCTGTTCACAAAATGCCATGTTGAAATAACATCTCTTGGATCACGGCAAACGTAAACAAAAGTGTAAGGACAGTGAGTAGAGAAGAGGCGAGGTGAGGGAAGAGCCTCAAGACCAGAAACGGATTCGTGCATGGTTAAGTATCCTTTCAGGAAGGTGACGAGGTCATGAGGATTAGTTGTGAGCAAAGGGTGCACGGGTGGCAAAGCCAGGATAACATCAGCTGGTTGAGCCTTAAAGTGGTCTTGTGTGTAAGGGATTACTTTTGAAAGTGTGGTTTCGAGTTTCTTTCTAAGTATTGTTGCGGTTATTTTTTAAAATGTTTTTTGTATTAAAATGATGTTTTTTTTATTTTTTTTAAATTATTTTTAAAATCAGCACATTAAAAATATCCAAACATATAAAAAATTAAATTTTTTTGAGAACATAGTTTACACAGCGCTCCTAAAAATTCTTGAAGCCATAAATAACCCCAAAATCACATATGAACTTACAACATATAACCAACATACTAAAAACTCTCGTCTCTCACTAAAAACCCAACATGCCAGCTAATCCAGCCTTGAAACCACCCCAAAATCACAAATAAACCCACAACATATCATGTATACCATGAAAAAATAACAAAAAACAAACCGCTAATAACTTATCACAAGAATCAAATAATTTCTTCTTGATAAACACTGCTTCAATTCACAGGAAAAACACATGACTAATCTCTTTTAGTATTTTCTTGTAATGCTCAGGTGGGAACCAAAATCCTTGGTGCTGCAAGAGAGGGTCATGCTGCCAGTCAAGTCCTTTCTCTCTCGGAAGACTTGACATCAAGGCTTGGTACTTGTTATTACTTCTTTCCTTGTCTTGCTCTTTTCCTTCACCCACTTGCTCGTTGGTCGTCTCCTAGAGATGACCTTTCTGAAATCAATAGGGACTTTTCCATGGAGGAAGAGATTGAACTCAAGATCTGGTGCCTGTGGCTAATAAATAAAGAATAATATAAATAATATTTTGATATTTTATGTAATAACTTAAATTTTTAAATTAAATTGATTTGTATTAAAATTTTGATAATCTAACGGTCATGAATTTAAGTTTTATTATTTTTATTTATTTGATAAAAATTAAATATAAGATAATATGGATCTATACAAGTTTTAAATCTAAAGAGTTTTCATTTCAGAAAATAATATAAATTATATCTTAAATTTTTTTTAAATAACTTAAATTTTTAGGTTATATAATTACCCTTGTTAATAAAGATATGCAAAATGGAAAATCGAGGTCAATGTATGGAAAATACAAGCAATAACGTTGACCTTGCAGGTATCCATGTTAAATGCCGTCCCAGACCAATAAAGTGTAATAAGATTTTGATAGTCTGAACAAATTGAGAGGGATTTTTTTTTTTTTAGAAAGTTGGGGATATATTAATTAATTTGTACTGAAAAGAGAAACAATTTAACAAATACAGAAAAAAAACAATTGTAATGCAAAACTCCCAAAAAGTTGTAAAGAAATTGGTTTTGCTTGTGTTTTTTTATAATATAATTTTTTGATATTTCTTTCAGTAAAAATTATCAATTATTCCGGTTAACAACCATATTTTTATGACAAAACATTAAAATATATATATATATATATATATATATATATATTTGCATGCGCTACTCATGAGTTATGATTAGAGGTGAGTAAAAAAACCGGAAAATTGATTAAACCGGAAAAATCAGAAAAAAATAATTGAAAAAACCGAACCATGAAAAAAAACCGATTAAAATTTTGAAAAAACAGACCAGTTTAGTCTCGGTTTTATAAACCTGAAACCAAACTGAACCGAACCCAAACCGAAAAAAATCAAGCCAAACCGGAAAAAAACTGAGCCAAACTGGTTTTAAACTAGTTTTGTCCTAAAAAACCGAACCGAACCGGTCGGTTTGAACTGGTTTCGGTTTGGTTTCGGGTTTTTTTAAAAAAAACCGGTTTGATTATTTAAAAGAAAAACCAAACCGAACCAAAAATAATCACCCTTAACATGTAACCAAGTTAATTTATCCGAGTTAGAATTGAAGCAAGGTATAGCAAAAGGAATGATATTAGAGTTTTTTAAGTCTTAATATTAGAGAAAATTTTAATTCGATAAATTCTCAATGCCAGTGATTCTTAACTTTTTCTAAAAACAATAGTGTACGAACTTATTTAAATAGTAGCTAAATAGAATTAATTAATAAAAACCTGAATCAAATGAAATTCTCAAAACTAATCAAGTAAAGAATCCAAAAGTAATAAGAAAAATAAAAAAAGATTATGAAACATAAACTTATGGTCCTAATTTGAACATGATCTTGATCCTGCCTAGCGACAACCTACCAATTTTTATAAGAATTTAAGTCTATAGAACACGATGATAAATTTCAACATGATTTAAAAATTAAATTAAAAGTTATATTCCTTTTTATAAAAAATCCTATTTGATTTTTTTTTTTGAAATTGAAATTGTAAATCTAATTAAAAAATATATTTACTAAACATTTCACATCCATGATGCTTACATATTTTGTATGTTGTTGATTTATAGTGTATCTCCACCAAGTTATATCAAAATTATTTATGCTATGTTACTGTTAATCTTAATAAAAAATAATAATTGGTAAATAATTATATTAAAAATTATCATAATTAGTTGATAGTACCTTAGCTTGTCTCCACTCCCCGCAAGAAAACTATCAACATCATTTTAAAATATAATTTAATTGGTCAAATTTTAAGTTTGTTTTTTAGAAATTATCAATTTAAGTCTTACAAACCTTAAAACCATTAAAGGTTTATATAGACGTTAATTTCAAGAGTTGTGGAATTAATCGAGATGCGCACAAACTGATTCGAATATCCATATTAATTAAAAACAAATGAAAACTATCAACATAAATGATGAACGGATGGAATATTTTTGCTGGAAATTTATACAGAATTCTAACATAACATCAAAGAAAAATAATAGTTATTTTTATATATGATCGATCATCTTTAAGTTTTTTATCTCCACAAAAGCACCAAGCTTTTTTTTAACCATATATACGAACTCTACAAACCATAAATAATTAGAAATTAGTGGTTAGCACCGTTAGCATTAGAAATTAGTAGTCAGCAGGGTTAACATAAAGGACGAGGAAATCAGGTTACGATGACATCTGACCTCCTCTCATAACGCAATACACACACACACACTCTCTAGCTTTGTTGCACGTGTAATGCTGCTGGGGTTTTAAGTAAGATTTAATTCTAATTATTATAATAAATAGTGATAAAATAATCAGAAATAATATGAAGCGAAAGAAATGGAATTCATGAAGTTGTTGGTGTATTGCAAAAGTTAAGTAAAGGCAGTTAAATCCAAGTAGAATAAAAGTGCCTACAGAATCCTGGGGGTAGTTCAAATGGTTAGGTTTTGAATTTGCTTTTCAATAGTCACGAGTTCGAGTCCTCTCAATGGCACTAGAGGCAGTGGCGGAGGGAGGGGGGCTGGCAGGGACCCCGGCCCCTGCAAGCAAATGCCCCTCCCTTTATATATATTTATAAATTTAATAAACACAACTTCTTCGCCCCCTTAAATTATAAATTGCCCCCCCCTAAATTTTTTTCCTTGCTCCGCCCCTGATGTCTAGAGGATTACATGGCCATAACTTCAGGACCCGTAGAATTAATCAAGATACATGTAAACTAACTCAGATACTCATGTTAATTTTAAAAAGGAAAAAGATGCCTAGAGCCAAGTGTTTTATGCCTTGTACATATAGAAAAATGGATGTCAATGAACGGCAGGTTACAATAAAAAAGCACGCGATGAAGACGTCCAATGAACTTGCGATGCTGGATAAGAAATCATTGATTAACTGAATGCTAGTTTTTTTTATTATTCACATGGAGTGTTCGGGTCAGCTTGTGCATACCTTGAATAATCCACACGGACCCTAAAGTTAACTACCAGATAAGCCTCCAGTGATCATCAATATTAATAATCATAGGGCTTGAACCCGAGACCACACTTTTTTTTCTATAATAGGAGATAAGTGTAACTGTAAGCTACAAAGATAAATAAGAAATGAGAAATAAAGATGTAATTGTTGCTGAGTATATGAGTTTAAAAAAAAAGGAAGACAATCAAGAAATGAGCTCATAAAAAAGCATTCTCATAGAAATACAACAATGAAAACAAAATTAAAAAATACAGAGCAATTAAAATCTTGAAGACTAAAATTAAGGGTTTAAAAAATATAAAGCAACTCAAATTTTATCTTGTTGGGCAGTGGCGGAGCCACGTGAGATAAAAGTAGGCAATTGCCTCTTAATTTTTTTAAAATTTTTTCTATATTAAAATATTAATATAATAGTTTGGTGAATAGTTAATACAATATATAATTTTTTTTATATTAAAGTTATTATTGTTGACTTATATCTTAATATAATATATAATATACATGTCCAGTACATCACCCTAAATTTTTTCCTTTTCTTCCCCTATCTAACCAAGAGTCTTTTTTTTCCTTTTGAGTTGTTGTTCGTGCCTCTCTCCCATATGCAAATTTGTCTTCAAATACAGTTAAGCAATTGACCTCTTTTGCTTTTTGCTTTTTGCTTTAGGTAAATTTTCTTTATTTTTTCTATTTATTTTATTGTCTAATTTTAGTTTTATTATTTTATAATTAGTTATTAAAAATATTAGGGTTTATGATAATTTAAGGGTTTTGATATGAATATGTTCAAAATAAATATTTGAATATGCTAATTTAATCAATTAAATGTTTCTTATTATAAAGGAATAAATTAATATTTATGCAAAACTACTATTCTTGACATCTCTTGCATTGACAAAGTAGTTTATTGAAATTTAATATTTTCACATGATTTGTTTGTAAGTAAAATATCAAGTATAAAACATATTTTTCAAGCATTGTTCCTCTTACATAGACACTAGGTATTGTTCCTCAATTAAATGTCTAGAAATGATTAAGCACAATTTAATCAACATACTTATTATATAAATTGAAATGGGTTTTGATTTTGATGAAATTATCTAGAGCTCTTGCATTTCCTTTCCAGAAAATAATAAAGCTATTAAAAAAGTTACATTCAGTGAAGCTCTTAGACATAACAAATTGACTTCTCCAGATATTCAAAAAGACATTACTCAACTTGTTGCAAAAGAGATTATAAATGTGATTATCAAAGATCTAGATGACTCATTATTTTTAATTTTAATTGATAAGTCACGTGACATATCAATCAAGGAACAAATGGCAGCAGCCCTCTTAATGTTACGGAGAAAACCAAAGCAAGGGAAAATATATGTGTACAATGATGCCATAGTCATATTCATTTAATACACAATGATTCTTAATGGACATGCAGGCCTGATACAAACTCCACAATGAAGCCAAGATCAAAACAATGTTTTCCAAGCCCAGAGAAAAAACAGGGCAGCTAGCTATGCATATATTTTATCCTTATGCCTAAGCTGTTGCTGAACACAGCTCCCAAGACATGAAAATCAGCTGCGTAAGCTCATTGTCTCTTGGCCTATTTTTTCAATTATTTCCAAGCCTTTTTAAGCCTTCAGAAAATCCAAAGCCTTTCAAAACCTACATGAAAAACAACTCTCTCAATTGCAGAGAAGAAGAAAAGACTCAATTGCAAAGAGAAAAGACACTAGTAAATTGTTAAAGCATTTAATGCACCATCATGATCTTGCTTATGCAAATTAAATGCTTTCCAAGCCCAAAGGAAAAGCAAGGCAGCTAGTTATGGTGTAGCAATAATATAATATTAATACCAAAAACCAACAACAACAAAAAAAAAACTATATAGGAAAATACTATAACAATCCATAGTGTTTTGTGAGGAAAGCTACAATGCTTTCCCCACATGTTGTTAGAGTTTCTGGTAATATATATATTAAAGTTAAATTAATTTTTCAGTAAATTATTTTGGTGTCGCAAACTTGTTTTAGTCTCAATCAACTAAATAAGTTGATTTTATTTAAATCTTATTAGACAAAAAAAGAGGTAATGATAGCAAAATAAAAGTAAACAAAATTACTATACAAGGTTGCACATATTAAAAATATTATAAAAAAAATATCTCATCTATATAAAATATACAAAAAAAAAAATTACAGATGAATCATATTACCTCTGAAAAAACTAAGCATACCCAATATAATTAAAAATAATCATTGTTCAAGAAAGGCTAAAAAATCCAAAAAAAAAAAATTAGAGAAGGGGTGTTAATTAAAATTTAATAATTATAAAAATTATTTGAAAAAACAAATATAAAAAGCCAATAATATAAAAAAAAGAAAAAAAATGAAATGAGATCAGACGCTGCTAGGCATGGTAAGCCAAGCCTAATGCTTAACCTAATCAAGAAAATGCCAACATGTAGGCTTGCAAGCCTAGGACTATGTGTGCGGGCCTTTAATGTTTTTTTAAAAATTTAATGTAGTGGAGGACGCGTCGTCCACCCTAGTTTCTTTGAAAAAATAGACAACATGTCGTTTGAAAATCTTGAAAATTCATTTTCAACCCATTTTTTACCTAAAACACCTAGGAACATTGTTAGATCAATTTGTAACCTCCAAAAATATAAAACACCAGTCCAAAACCCGAAATCAACCTGAAATAAAAAATTTTCCCGAGCTTAAATATGTTTTTTATGTGTTTTAAAGGTAAAAGAACACGTAATCGTAACTCTCCTCATCATATGGAACCATTTGACACAAAAAATTGATCGTTTTGGTGGCCTAAATCTTCCTCAACACCAATTTTCTCTCTTTATGCCGGATTCTGGCAACCTCCCTCTCTCCTCTATCAAAAAAGAACTAAAAAGGAGAAATTTTTTTTTGGTACAAGCATATATTTTTTTTTTTTAACAATTATAGGTACCAATTAATAGATAGTTTAACAAGATGAGGGACACTAATGAACTTTTTAAACCAATTGCAGACCTGCCATCTATTTTACTCGATTTTTTCATTCTAATCATTTTATAGGTTTGAGCAATGTTTTGGGTTTATGGTTTGAATGTTCATAGGTGTCTTTTGATTTTTTACAAACATATATTGTTGTTTATCTTGTGTGCTTCGATCAAAGCCTAAACTTGTACACTATCATTCTTTGCTATTGATTTGTCCATTAAAGACTTGGATTGGATCAAACAATCCTAATTAACTTTGAATATTTGAGTTTAGGTTTAGGATTTTTGAGTTTGATTCATGCAAATTACATTTTATTTTTTATCTATTTGATGCATCATTATGCTTCAATCTTTTATGTTCCATCTCTCTATGCATTTGTTTTAGTGTAATCTAGTCTTTATCTTCGGCTGGGTTTTTGGGTTCATCCATTATTCTTTGTGTTCTTAAGTGTATTTAACAAAAATTGGCCATTTGATATTCAATGTTTTTTTTTTAGCACGGGCTGTAATTTTTTAGTTAAATGCTATTTTTTACCACTTTTGTTATTCAACATTGAATTAATTAAAAATTGAGCTTTTTACTTTCTTTTTTAAATTACCCTTGTGATTTTGCATGTTAGCCCAGATTAACCCAATGCGATTCCATTTTAATATTATATAAAAATATAATTAAATCAATGGATAAAATATATTTTTTAGAAGACATGTTACTAATACCTATATATATTTTTTTTGCATTTTAATTTTTTTTTGCTCTAACTGCGGTGTATCGCAGGCCAACATACTAGTTTCAACTAGAAGTTGTGCTACTCCTTTGACAAAAAATCCAACGTTTTATATTGTTTGTAAACATGTTGGCATTAAGTATCACAATATTCTTGATTTAATGTGTGTTTGATAATGTGGTACATGATATTTTTAGTATAAGTGTTTTTAAATTAAAAATACATTAAAATAATATATTTTTTTTAAATTGTTTTCTTAATTTTTGATATTAGCATATCAAAATTATCAACAAACATCTAAAAATTAAATTAATTTTTTTTTTCAGATAAAAACAATTTAAAAAGAACAGGTTGAAATGCATTGACAAAAAATTACTAAAGATTAATAAATCATGGTCGAACCTTTTTTTTTTTTTTTTTTTTTTCTGAAAATCAAGTTGCAGTTTTTATCTTTTTTTATAAAAAAAAATATCATGATTTTCTACAAAAATTATCTACTCACAACAATTTGTTTATAAACCATTGTACATTTGATATTAACTAATGCTCCTAGTTATTAAATCTGTTAATTTAGAATTGTTTTTTAAAGTATTTTGGATATTAATTCATGATTTATCCTATTTTAATATAGGATATATTTAGTTAGATTAATTTTTAAAATATTTTTTATTCAAGAACATTAATATTTTAATTTTAAAAAGCTAAAACTATAATTCTAACTATTATTTTAAAATTAATGTAATAACAATCCAATGATTTAGAACTTAAATCCTGTTTGATTTTATATTTTAATTTTTTAATTATTTTAATGTGCTAATATCAAAAATAAATTTTAAAAATTAAAAAAAAATATTATTTTAATATTTCTACACAAAAAATATTCTAAAAAATAAATTTTACCTCGTTTTCAAAAAAAATTGAGATCATTCAGTGACAAAATAACTTTTACTTTTTTAGCAGTTCGCTCACAATTTCTTTTAAAAAGTTAATTTTATATAAAAATTAAAATAACTTACTTTTCATCTAAACTATAAACTATTTTTTCATTTATTTTATAAATTTTAAAATAATTTTAACTAAATAAATATTTTTTAAAATTATTTTTCTTAGATCTATTTTTTTAATTCACAATAACATAGACTAATACAATGACGAACGCACGCTACACGCTGTAGCAGCTAGCTAGTCAGTACGAGTGAGCATTGATTCAGTGCGGGGGCGCGCGCACACACAAGTCACAGCGGGACACACACAGGCCTCATAACACTCAGTCAGATGCCATAAATGTCGGATTGGTTTCGTTTGGCGGGATAACAAGACACACAGAGTCATCTCCCCCTCTACTCTTCAACAACAAAATAATTTCAAGAATTTTCAAACACCAACCCTAGCTAGGTCATGGAGGACCACCCCGAAACTTCCCGAAACCGCTCTGTAAGTTTCAATTCTTCCGATTTGCATTTCCATCTGCTACTTTTAGGCTCTAATTTTGATCTAATTTGCTTAAACAGAAGAGGAATCGGTCTAAGAACGCGACCGAGGAGAGAACAAGTGAGGAGGTGGAGGAGCGCGAGGATGATTTCGAAGAGGTTCGCCCTAAATCCAAGCGTAATCGTGCTGCTAAGGATGACACGCCCGCCGCCGTCCTCCTCAATCCCGACCAAAGCTTGATAGGTGATTAATTGACTCCTAATTTTGTTTAATTTTGATAATTATGGTTTCAGTTTGCTTCAATGCCGTGAACTCTGTATTTCATGTTAATTGATGTGATGAAATTTATATTAGACGTTATTTAACAATATTAGATGTTTCTGCTAATCATGGAGGTCTGTTGTATATATATATATGCGTGTGTGTGTGTTCATGAATATTGTCCTGCTGCAGATGTTATTAAAGGGAATGGGGTACAAATTCCTCAGGCGGTGAAGCTTTGGGTTGAGCGATACGAGAAGGATCCAAAACTTGCAATGGTTGAGCTCTTGACGATGCTGTTTGAGGTAATCATGGAATTTTTTAAAATCTTTGTTTGAAAAATAAGGAATGAAGAAGGACAGATACAAATGTGCAAGCATCTTATCATGAGGCTTAATATAATAGTCTATGAAGTTCAATTTCAGTGCTGCAGGCCTCTCCCCAGCCTTGTGACTGTTAAATTGTGTGATTGTTCAGGCATGTGGAGCCAAGTATAGTATCAAGAAAGAGTTGCTGGATGAGACTGATGTTGATGATGTTGTCGTTGCTCTTGTCAATCTTGCAAGAAATGTATGCTACATCTTTTATTTTAATATGTTTCTTGTTTCATTATGCCCATTATCTTATAGTTTCCAACCTTTTCCTAGAACCTTTTGTGAAAAATGCTTGATGGGGTTTTCTTTTTTAAGTTTATGCTTTGGGAAGACAAGTTTAGAGCACTCACTTTACTTTTGAAACTGTAGGGTGAAGTTGAAGATTATCAGAGTTCAAAGAGGAAGGACTTCAAACACTTCAAAGATAACCTCATCACATTCTGGGACAATTTGATTACTGAGTGCCAAAATGGGCCCCTGTTTGATAAGGTTTTGTTTGACAAATGCATGGACTATATAATAGCACTGTCATGGTTAGTACTGATCTTTTTATGAAGTTCGGAATTGTTTAATTTTTGAAGCGGGCCCTTTTGGTTACATTTTCTTTGTGTTGACTCTAATCAGCACTCCACCAAGAGTTTACCGTCAAGTTGCATCCTTGATGGGTCTCCAACTTGTCGCGTCATTCATAACAGTAGCTAAAGCGCTTGGCTTACAACGAGAAACTACTCAGAGACAATTAAATGTAGAAAAGAAGAAACAAATAGAAGGACCTCGTCTAGAGTCCCTAAATAAAAGGTTATCAGCAACTCATGATAAGATACTTGTACTGGAGGACTTGATGCGCAAAATATTTACCGGGTATGGTTTACTTTTAGAGAAGGAAAAGAATTGATCAAATTCCTGTTTCACAATATTGACATTTTTATTAAAATAGTCTTTTGACTTGTTTTATTCCTTGCCTTTTGAAGGTTATTCGTGCATCGGTACCGTGATATTGATCCTAATATTCGAACATCATGCATTGAGTCTCTTGGTGTATGGGTTTTGTCCTATCCATCACTTTTCTTGCAGGATTTATACTTAAAGTATCTTGGATGGACACTAAATGATAAAGTAAGTAATCTTAACTGGTTTGATTTAGTGTCTTTTGATATGTGCTGAACAGTCATAATTTGCTTCTTTTTGTATAATGCCACTTGAAGAATGCAGGTGTCAGAAAAGCATCTGTTCAAGCATTAAAAAAACTTTATGATGTGGATGATAATGTGCCCACTCTCGGTCTTTTTACTGAAAGATTTTCCAACCGGATGATTGAGCTTGCTGATGACATTGATGTTTCTGTAGCTGTTTGTGCCATAGGACTTGTAAAACAATTACTTAGGTAACTGTCTGTCAATTTTTGCTCCATCACATGTGCATGTAGAAACACATCTTTGATTTTTTTTGAAATCCAATGCTAATGGCTCTTATACTGGCAATTTGCCTTTTGTGTCCTGCAGGCACCAGCTCCTACCTGATGATGACTTGGGTCCGTTATATGATTTACTTATTGATGATCCAGCAGAAATCAGGCGTGCCATAGGAGAATTGGTGTATGATCACCTAATTGCACAAAAATTTAACAACTCTCAATCTAGCTCAAAAGGTTTCTTTCCTATTTGAACTCTATGATAAGATCTTTGTCAAAATTCCATAAACCAGTGTTCATAACGTTGTTTTTCCAGGCAGTGATGATGGCTCTTCTGAGGTTCATCTTAGCAGAATGTTGCAGATTTTGAGGGAGTTTTCAGCAGATCCAATTCTCAGTAACTATGTTATTGATGATGTTTGGGAGTACATGAAAGCAATGAAGGTATGTTGTTATTACTCTTGAAATTTAGAATTCTACTTGTGTTTGAGGAAAGGAGTAGGATCGTGATGGGTTGGGGTGGAATTTCTGACTTAACCTGTGAGAAGTATAGGGCGTGGGCTCACCTGTACTGTCTCCAGCCCAATTTGTATTATAATTTTATTCTGCATTTGACAAGTTTCTGGATAATGGAACTTTTTCTTGGATAATTGTTTGTGATGCAAAATCTTTTATTTTATAAACCTGGAGCACTTTACTGGCAATGACTAAGAAACATTATGCTACAATTTATTTATGAATGTACAGTTCCAATTGCTTAATATAAAGGAAATTCATTTTTCATTTGCAGGACTGGAAGTGTATTATTTCCATGCTCCTGGATGCGAATCCATTAATTGAGCTTACTGATGATGATGCTACAAATTTGGTTAGACTTCTTTCTGCATCTGTCAGAAAGGCTGTGGGAGAGAGGATTGTTCCAGCATCAGATACTCGAAAGCAATATTACAATAAAGCTCAGAAAGTGCGTAATTTTCTGGTTTTAAATCAAGTCTCTTAAAAATTGTGCCAGTTTTAAGTGATTGTTTATGGCACTCTGTTAACTCTAAATTCAGCTGATTAATAGTTTTGTTCATGCAAGTAATTTTCGAAAATTCTGAAATTCTAGTTTGATACTTATTTATGCAAAAACATACCAGCGCTGAGATTTAAAATCTCGAGCAAGCTAAGTTTTCATAATTCATGTGTGGATATTCATGTTTCAATAGCTTGCATTCCTTTTCTGGTTTTACCAGCTACCTTTTCCTTTGAAGATAGTTGTTCTTTCCAGTAACTTGATATTTGCAGCACTTCTGCAGTTATGCCATGCTTAACGTAGAGTATGCTTTACATGTCAGGAAATATTTGAAAATAATAGACGGGACATAACTATCGCCATGATGAAGAACTACCCGCTACTTCTGCGCAAATTCATGGCCGACAAATCAAAAGTGCCATCATTGGTTGAGATCATTGTGCATATGAACCTAGGGCTTTATTCCCTGAAGAGACAAGAGAGTGTGAGTGGTGGCATTTCTTTCCAAATGCAAGTTCTTTGATACTGTTAGGAAGATAGTTAGAGAGTAACCACTGATTGTCTTGTGTTTCAGAATTTCAAAAATGTCCTTCAGCTCATGAAACAGTCATTTTTCATACATGGTGACAAGGAAGCACTTAGATCTTGTGTGAAGGCTATCAAGTTCTGTTCCACCGAAAGTCAAGGAGAGCTGAAAGATTATGCTCTGAATAAATTGAAGAATCTTGAAGATGAACTCATTAATAAGCTTAAGTCTGCAGTGAAAGAAGCAGCGGTAGAAAACTTCCAGTTTTGTGTTTTACTTTCTTGATGATGCTAAAATGGATGAGATGTAACATGCTCAAATTTGCAGGATGGTGATGAATATTCTCTGCTTGTGAATTTGAAAAGGTTATATGAGCTTCAGTTGGCATGGTCTGTACCTATTGAGAGCTTTTATGAAGATATTGTTAAGGTTCTCCACAGTTTCAGAAATGTGGATGATGAGGTGTGTTCAATATTATATTACATGATTTGTGCTTTTCATTTTCTTCTTCCTTGTATTTAATAATTTCTCTTGCTTGTCCAGGTTGTCAGTTTTCTTTTGCTCAATATGTATTTGCATGTAGCCTGGAGTCTGCAGTCTATTGTAAACAGTGAAACTGTCTCTGAAGCTTCGTTAACTTCTCTACTGTTTAAACGCAATGCCTTGTTTGAGGAACTTGAGTACTTTCTTGGAACCCCTTCTGAAGATAAGGAAGGGAATAAATGTGGAAATCAGCTTGCTTGTAGAGTAAGCTAATTATTTTTTGTAACATGACTATCCAAATGCTTCTTTTGACCTGTTGGCAATATATATTGCATGTTTTTGGAATGACTTAACTTTCAATTTGATGTACTATGCCCAGGTTTGTATTATACTTGCAGAAGCATGGTGTTTGTTCAGAAAGACTAATTTTTCTTCAACAAAGCTGGAACATTTAGGATATTGTCCAGATACATCTGTTCTACAAAGGTTCTGGAAACTCTGTGAACAACAGTTAAATATTTCAGGTGACTCAATTCTTATGTGCTCTCAGCTTTGCTAAATATTTCATGTGATGATTTCTGGTTCATAATCCTGTGGATAGCACCTTTAGGAGTCTGCACTGGATTGGTTACCTTAAATTCAACATCGACGCTTAAAAGCATGATCCATAAATAATTTCATTTTGGATGCTCGCTTTGTATTTTGTTCTCCCCCTGTTATTTATCTCCAATGTTTATCTCACAGATGAGACAGAAGATGAAGAGACAAACAAGGAGTACATTGAGGAGACAAACAGAGACGCAGTTATGATTGCTTCAGCGAAGTTGGTAGTTAGCAGTGCAGTTCCCAGGGTATGCATACTACTAAACTGTAAAGATAGTTGTTACTTTTAGCTTGTGATGAACAGGGTTGTTGAATAAATATCATAGACAATGGCTGTAATTTGCTTGCTGTTTGAGGGATACAAATGTGTGTAGTGAGTGGTCTGGGTGACAGAAATGTATTTTGATGATCTACCATTTTTCGCATTTGGACTAAATTTCATAATCAAGCATGTGAAAATCTGCAATCTGTAGTTCATAGTTTGCTAACTAGATCTTGTATTTTTAATGCAGGAATATCTTACTCCGGAGATCATTTCTCACTTTGTGATGCATGGAACAAGTGTTGCAGAGATAGTCAAGCATCTAATCACCGTCATAAAGAAGAATGATGATTTTCCAGACATTTTCCTAGAAGCATTGAAAAGGGTATGGCTTGTGTTTTATAGTTGGGGGAATCACTTTGGGTCTAAGATGCGGTAATTTTGTTAATGAAAAATGATTTCTCTGGTTATTCTCTTGCATGTTCTTCACATATGCTTTCTTATACAATGTATGACTATTAGTTCTCTTTTATTTTATGCGTGGTTTCTCCTTTCAAATCCCTGGTTATTTATGCTTGTGTTGGTGTTTTTACATTAACATGCTATGATTAGTTAATATATTTCAGGTAATTTCCTGTATATCTACCTTGTTGAAGGTGCCTTTTGATATTGTTTTTCAAAGTTTGAGCGCATGCAGGTCATATTTTGAACTTCAATGTTTAAAAACTTGGATAATCCATAGAAAACTGTTGTCCTTGGATATCTTGCATCAAAAGAAGTCTTGTGTGTGTGGGTACACATGCATGAATGCATGCCAAGATGTTGATGCTTATATTATTTGCCATTTTTTTGTTTGACTAGGCCTATGATCGGCATCTGGTGGATCTTTCAAAAAGTGATGATGAATCTTTCACCAGCAAATCTCTTATAGAATGCAAGGATCTTGCTGCTCGACTTTCTGGGACATTCGTGGGTGCTGCTCGGAACAAGCATAGATCTGATATTCTAAAAATTGCCAGGGATGGTATTGAATATGCTTTCTTAGATTCTCCAAAACAGCTCTCTTTTCTGGAAGGGGCTGTGCTTCATTTTGTGTCCAAGCTTCCTGTGGTTGACATCCTGGAAATGTAAGAGTTGCTTTCTTTGACATTGCCATCCAGATGCATTTTCCATAGAATTTAAATAGTTCTTTCCCATCTCTTCTCCAAAAGCAAATTATTTGGTCATAGTTTATAGATTGCTGTTTTATGGATAGAAACAAACTGGCCCTAACATGTTCATTTACATATAGTCTAAAGGATGTCCAGACCCGGACAGAGAATATAAATACTGATGAAGATCCTAGTGGCTGGCGCCCTTACCACACATTTGTTGACAGCTTACGAGAGAAGTATGTGAAGAATGAAGGTTTGCCAGGTAGCGCTTCTCTTCACTTTTAGGCAACTATGTTTATGTTAATCATGCTAATTTCTTTTTTGTCTTCTGCGCTCTCTCTCTTTCTCAACAGGAAAACAGAAATATGAAAAATAGAGTCTGTTTCAATTAGAAAGGCATTTAGCAGAAGCAATTGCTTTGTCCTGTATCTAATCATCTCAATAACCCAACATTAATAAGAAAAAAAAAAGTAATCCAAATCTAATAAATGAAAGGGAAAAAACACATGTAGTTTACTCAATCAAAAGGCAGCTAATAACTCTTGTTTTGAGGAAAATATACTTTAAATAAAAAGCACAAGAGTGGAAATTAAGATGCAAGGGAATGTCAAAGTGAAGTGGGAAGATGGGAAGTTTGGAATCAATATGAATTAAAAAAAATAGGATCCAACCTTGTAGACATCTTCTTAAGCATGCTCTTTTATTATTCATCTGGACTGTAGGCTTAATTTCCCAGTTCCTTTGATGGTACTGCTTCTATATTTTGTTTTGTAAGGCCTGTCTTATTTACACGAGCTTGTTTGGGCTTCACAAGATTTGGCATGTTTTGTCTATTTGCCTTTCAAATGTAAAATTGGTAGAATCATCAAATGGCAATGATGCTACTAAACTACTGGAATCAAAATGATGCTGCCACCAAAATAGCCATTCTCTATGTGATTCAGATAATTTTCCATCTATGAGATGGTAAGATTGGAGGATCTTACAAACTGGATCATTATTTAGACAACTGTGGTATGGACATCTAGGTTTCCACTAGTTTTATGTCTTATAATTCTGAAATGGTGGAGCTCTTTGTTTGCTGGGGTGTAGTGCATTGATAATGATGATGGCAATGACAGTGGTACTAGTTTATGTGCTATTGATTCGTTGATTGCCTTGGACTAATGGAAATCCTTGTGAGGTGCCAGATCTTTTCTTTTTCAAGATCTAGGCTTCATGCTTTGTTTAAGATCTGTAAACTAAGAATAATTAATTTTGCCGAGCAAGATTCTTGGATTTTATGATGGATTGAGGGGACAGTGTCTTGTTTGTAGCTGTAGCCTTTTCTACTTCTGGTGCTTTCATTTTCTCTAGTCTGTTGTTTAATTTGGTCCTGCTGCTTGGTAAATCTTACTATATTCAAGCAGTTATTTTATTTTTTATTTTTTTCCTTTGGTATTTCTCTCTGTTCTTACAACAACAACTTAATATCCGTAGTACATTTTTTAGCTGCTGCGTTGAAATTGGTTATATTTTGCATGGAAGTAACTGTCATTAATTAATGCAGTCATCTTCATTGAATCACATGTTCCATGAGTGAAAACTCTACATAAGGCTGGTTTTATTTAGTGCTTGTTGGTTTTTAAGCACCTTGTAACTGCATTGAGATTAATCAAATTGTTGCCTTTTTTTTCTTCTCAATTTCATGTTGCAAATGTACTATGGTGCTAATAACAATAGAACATTGCAGATGAGAAAGAGAGGAGACGCGGTGGTCGCCCAAGAAAGCGGCGTAATATTGAGGGAAAGAGATTGTTTGATGAGGACAGTTCAAGCGAAGAAGAGGATTCTATTAGTGGTTCAGATCGAGAAGATGCTCATGATGAAGAAGAGAAGCAGGATGAGGAGGAAGAGGACGAGGCTCCTTTGATACATTCCCTCAGGTCATCATCCAAGTTGAGGTCATTGAAGCTTTCAAGAGATGAAAACAAAGGCCATAGAAGGACTGGAGTTTCTGCTTCTAAAACATCAGGTACGAAATGAATTTATGCTCTGCTTGATGCAGCTTGATTCACAAGGTCCCTGTAGAATAGTATAGTTCAAACTTCAAACCATGCTATGCATACTCCAATTATAAAAAAGACAATTCTGTAATCTTGGTTGATTCTTCTCATGCTCCATAATGGCCACAAGACCGCAGGTTGTCTGAATAAGGGAAAATTAAAGGAATGTGGCAATCATGATGATAGATTTGGTAGATAAAACCATATGGTGATGACTTATAATCTTTTCTCAATATCGTATTATGTCATGCAACTAACTGTTTTTTTTCTTTTGTCATGCAGGGGCATCAAACTAGCAACTGTCCGTCTCATGTTTCGTTATATACATTAAAAGCTTGGCTAACAAGTTTTCATTAAGATCTTAGAGCAGGTCTGTAATCTTCTTCCCCGTCTGAACTAGCTTGCTAGGTGTATATTTCTTGGATTCAACAAAATGTTCAAGAGCACCCTTTTAGTAAATGTGTATGCTGTTTTCCTTAACGCTTCCATAATTTCTATAGGCTGGCTGTGTATTTTCTTCTCTTTCCTCATCTGTATCTCACCAACTAAACTCATCCTTGTCGGCCTGTTTCGGCAAATCTTTGCCGCCACCACTGCCTATCAAAACCCAAAACCATCTCAGATAAGCTGGCACCGCAACCACCTGCTACCCCATTTACAGAGCCACTACCCAATCAACGTGTTGCTTCAATGTCACGTTGGATAAGAATTATAAGATCTGAAGTTCAAACTTTTAGATCAAGCGAGGATAAAGATCCCATTCATCGTTTTATGTTGTTTGTAGCCATTTGGGCATTACAATCAAAGCAGAACCCTTAGCTGCCCTTTATCTATGTTCAGTTGCAGCGCTTCCTAATCACATGGCACGGATGAATCTTGATGTCAATATCAAGCGGGTGATCCAATAGCATGCTCAGGAGAGTCAAGGTGAAAATAAGAAATATTATTAACATCCATGCGCTAGAAGAGTGGAAGAATCATCTGGATCTCTCCATCAATCTAGGACTGCATTTATGTTTTTTAAAAATTTGATTTTTTTCTTGTTTTACTTAAAATTGAGTTTTCTTTATGTTTTTGTCGTTTTAATATATTGATATTAAAATATTTTTTTTTTTAATTTTTCAATGAAAAACATTTTAAATTGCAATTACTCACATAATTTCAAGTATCTTTTTTAGTATCTCGTGTAATTAGAGCTGAAAAGTTAGATGGTAAGACTTATTTCGTTATTTCGTGTAATTGGATCTGAAAGGACTTTTTACTCTTTAACACCATAAAGTGTCAGCTGAACAGGACTAGGGCAAATTTTCTCCTCAGACGTCCGATTTCAAAATTGATGTTGAGTTCATTTTATCGAATCTCAGTATAATCATTCTACACGAACATCCAAAACAATTTGAGGCAATGAAAGTAGAACATGCCTCTTTTGCATTTTTTTCATAAACTGCATAGAAAAGTTGGAGCAGCCTCCAGTGTTTAAGTTGATCTCTCCTATCATGCCAAAGCCATAACAGGTTAGTGAAAAGCAAGGTTTCCAGGATGAGGATCAGCCTGAAAGAAATCAGCTTTCACCTTCTCTGGATGAAGGTGCTGAACATGTTTTCTCTAGCTGCAGCGACGTATAGCTGTTAAAGAAGAGGATTCCGCCATGACCACCTCCTAGATCATATGACCTGTTCTCACGGCAGAGTTCAGAAACCATGCTGGTGGCGTGGACAATATGAGAGGAAAAGCCACTGATTCATCCACTTATCAGTTCCATCCAAGCCCCCTCCTTCCGTGTCGCTGCTTCGATTGAACTAAACATTCTAAATAAAAAATATAGTGATCTGCAATAATCATTCTATTCATCGTTGAGAATTTTAAAAAACAATCTCCTCAAAGTAGAAATCAAAATGAAGAAGTCTGCAGGATTCACAGGGGATCATGCATTGGGTTATTAACTTATTCGGAAAGCAAATCACAGCCTAAATCTTCTTCACAACTATCAGTGGGTTCATCACCATGAACAATCATCGATTCCTCCGGACCAGAAGATGCTGTTTTCTTGTACAAGCCTCTACTTCTATCCAAAAATCCCTTTCTCATCATACTTGCATATTTTCCCCTGATATCAACAAGAGGATGTTTATGTAAAAGTTGTCGCCGATCATATGCTTCTCTAAGAACCACAGTCTGAGTATCACTCTTCTTTGAGATGTAAAAAATGCCAGGATGTCGCTCAAACACCCTCGTGAACTTCTGGGGCAGTGACAATGGCTTGCGAAGATTGCTTACATTCTTGCGCTCGGTTCTCTTATGTACAGTGAGGTGGAGAAGCTCATGAAAAACTCCGACAATTCTCTTCTCGGACACATCTGTTCGTGGATCCAAATCTGAGGCATCAGAGTAAGGTGAAGTGTATGGAAGTCTCTGCCACTCTTCCAACCATTCCATGCATTTCCTCTTCAATCCAAAGCCCCTTGTAAAGCCAACTGGAAAGGCCAAGCAGCCATTTTCCACGTCTTCTTCCTTCTGTTGAAGAGCAGCATTCTTCTGCAGCTGGGAGACAGCAAGACGATCATCCCAAACTCGGAGTTTCAAGCCAACTCGATCGTCAGGAAGGCGAACTGAAGAAAACAAACCAGGGTGAAGTGGAATCAAAGAATCAAAATAGTCATAAGGCAATCCCATGTCCCATCTCAGCTGGTCAATGGTTTGTAATGGCAGTGTCCTATCCCTTGTAAGCATAAGCAGTTTGCACAGCCGTTCAACCAAATCAACTTGATTCTGCTCAAGAATTCCAAGTTCTTCACGGCGAAGATCTAGGGCTTCAGCAGTCAACTGAAAGCAGGGAACACGAGTGCCTCCACTATCAAGAACATGAGATTCACAGAAAATATTAGGATATCTCCTGATAAATGTAGAGAGCTTCAGATCATGAGGCAGGCCAAGCTGCCCACGATGCAGTCTCAGCCGGTATATAGGAAGGCAGCATCCGCGAGCAGAAGAGATGATCGAAACAAGTATGCAAGCTGCTTTAAGATCTCCTTGATCTGCCACTACAGCATCCAATACTCTATCCTTCGCCCATTTTAACTTGACATTCACCAAGCTAAATTTTTGCTGGTAATTGTATCCTGTCCGAAACCCACCAAGAAAATTGGAGCTTCTAGCTCCCTTTTTCAACAACAGCAGAAAAACCATCTCTGCTTCATGATGATAAAGAATGAGTTCAGATATCAATCAACAACATTAGAGACAGTAAAACATGAATTGACAAGTTAATAATTACCCACAAAAAAATCAGCCACCAAAATCAAGTTAAATTTGTTTTCCTATCAGTAGTTAAAGAACTAATAGTTTTGACATTTCTCAGTAAGAAGAAGAATTACTTGCACTTGAAAAAATCTTTTTCAAAGAAGAAGGCATAGATTTAAAGAAGAAAAAAAAGATGGGAGGTTTTTAGTTTTTACCTGCTGGTTTGAAGTCGTCTTCTAGGTGATGGGAGAAGATGGGTTCGGGAGGACGATCATGGACAGCAGCAGCAAGGGCAGTCGGAAATTCGCGTTAAACATGGCAGCTCCATGAACAGATTGGCGAAAACGTTGCTTTGCAGCAGCAGCTGGAGATAGACTGAAGCATAGGCCTTTTATCGTTCTTTAAAAAAAAGAAAAATCGTTTCTCTATTTTTGTATTTTTTTTAATTAATATGAGGAAAGGTAAACGTTGAATATATTTATATATAAAAGATTGAAAAAATAATTGATATCTGTTAATGATATCAAATAAATAATATATTATTATTATTATTATTATTGGGATGAGAATTTCTTTCAATCCAGCAGCATAAAAAATAAAAAGTGTATAAAAATAATATCAGGAAATATTAAAAAAAAACAAAATAATGTTATTTTAATAAAAAAATAATTAATGCAATGACTCATAATAAGTTTCAGAAATGAAAGATAGACCAAGTAGGTTTACGGTTTACCAAATATTATTTTAATTTATTTATAAGAAAGATATAAGACTATAAAATGATCAAAATTTAAGGACTAAATGACAAAAATTTGGGGGGCTTGCCTTTGTCTCAAATTAAAAAAATGGATGATTGAAGAGAAATAGATTCTTTCTTTCTACAGGAGGAGGAGGAGAAGCGCCAGCAAGCCAAGCAGGAAGCAGAGCAGCAGCAAAGCAATCCAACAAGATGATGGGTCCAGTAATTAGCAGTAGAGACTGTGGTAGCAGAGCTGCTGCAGTCCCTCTCGTGGTTTCCTCCAAAACCAAAGCTCAAACTCACCCACCAGCATCACTTGTTCTTCCCTTTTCAAATCCCAAATCCCAACTCTCTCTTTTCAATATTCACCACAAATTCTACCGTAGTAGAAGAAATGGGGTGGCTCAAAGTAGCCCCAAAATGGTTACATGCTCCGCCTCCGCTGAGAAAAATAACTCCGCGGCAAAGAAGTTGCGTCTCATCCTTGACTCTCCTGGGGTTCACCAGGGCCCTGCTTGTTTTGATGCTTTAAGTGCTCTGCTTGTCCAGCGAGCTGGTTTTGATTATTGTTTCACCAGTGGTATGTACTTTGTTTCTTCCTATGTACTATGTCCTATGCTTTTCTTAGAGACAAAAATAGGTTGTGAGTTTTGTTTGATTGTTTGTTTCTGTAGGATTTTCGATATCGGCAGCTAAATTGGGGTTGCCTGATACTGGATTTATTTCCTATGGAGAAATGGTGGATCAAGGCCAACAAATTACTCAAGCTGTATCCATTCCTGTCATTGGAGATGCCGATAATGGATATGGGAATCCCATGAATGTTAAAAGAACTGTCAAGGGTTATATTAGAGCTGGCTTCGCCGGGATCATCCTTGAAGATCAGGTTTGTGTTATTTTTCAATGAAACAAGACTTTATTTTTTTTGTTCCGGAAGAAGAATTGGCTGTTTTCTCAACCCTGTACTGTACTGGATTGGCTGCTTAGCACTTCAAGTTAACCAATAGTATGAACCAGACTGGTGCTCCAGCTGGTTTATCGAGAAATTATTAGGTGAACCTAGCTCACCATTAGCTCGCTTACATGATTTATGTGGCACTGCCGCTTCTTGGATGAATGTGGGACCACCGCTGTTTTAGAGTGGTTCTAGCGATCATGCAATAATTTCTCCAGTTCACGGCTACCCTGGTCCAACTAGTCATTTCAGTACAGTTTTTAAATTAATTGGATGTGGTTAGTTTCTTCTTAGTGGATAAGATAGATTCCTGTCTTGATTCTTGTCTAGGAGAGTAACCAGCACTCGTTCTCCTTGTTGCCTTAATGGTGGATTGTTACTTAGCATGAAACACATGGTCAATGATTCAGGAGTTGGTCTGGGGAAGAGATAAAGTATTTGGGAGAACAATGTAGCTCTATCAGAGGAGTTTCTAGACTTTTCTTGTACTTACGGTTCGTGTGATTTGGGTTCAAGTAAAGGTGCCTGAACCAGGTACTGGTTTACAATCCAAAACCATCTAACCTTCATGATGCAGGATCTGCAATTTTTCGCTTTAGGTTGCCATGGACAAATTGGGCATTTAGATGGCGTTAACTAATTTCCCAAAGAAGAAAGTAGATGGATTTCCACCCAACTAGTTTAGTATTGAAGCTCAGTTGCTGTTTTTGTAAAGTAGGATAAGTTTTAGCTCTAGCTTCAAAGATCTATCTTTGTTTTAATTTAACAATAATTTAATTGTGGACTATTATTGTAATGAAGATGATATCTCTTTTTAAAAATACAGAGAACTAGCAATAGAATCGTATAATACAATATGACAAGGAAACCAACGATCAGTTTTGGCATAAAATCTGAATCTTGTGAGTCACAAAAAACTGAGATGTCCAGTTTGGAGTAAGCATTAGTTTGTATGTCTTATGAAGCAGGATATCACTAGGAATTTGAAGATCCGAGTAACACATTTTGGTGTCTTGTGACTCTTGTTTCCCTTCTATTGAAATTGCAGCTTAAATCTTAATCCTAAATTTCTTAACTATGATGTGTCCTATCATTAGTCAAGCTGCAAATTGCTGCAGTTTAGATTTTCTTTTGCTTATAAATCTGATAATGCAAGGTGTCTCCAAAAGCTTGTGGCCATACACGTGGCAGGAAAGTGGTGTCTCGGGAGGAAGCCATAATGCGGATAAAAGCAGCTGTCGATGCACGGGAAGAGACTGGATCAGATATTGTTATTGTGGCACGAACTGATTCTCGTCAAGCAGTGTCTTTGGATGAATCTCTTTGGAGGTCAAGAGCCTTTGCTGATGCCGGAGCAGATGTCCTTTTCATTGATGCACTAGCTTCAAGAGAAGAGATGAGGTCTTTCTGTGAAATCTCTCCCTTAGTTCCAAAAATGGTAAAGTTTGTTTTCCCTGATATAACACAAATATGACATGCATCTCAATTTTAATGAACCATTTTTGTTGTTCTATTATTAAATGTCTTCTTTTGAAGTTATTTACCCAAAGAAAAATCAACAGTTTTTAGGTGGAATTAGTATATGTATATGGATGAGTTGCGACTCTAGAACTCAAAAGGAGGATTCAAAATATTTTTTTTTTCTGTAGTGGCGTCAGCACTGCTTGCTTTGTAGGATTATGCACCTTTTCGCTTTGTTAGTCAATTAATAGTGTGACCAGAAGTGTGCTTTATAGATAAGACTTATAAAAAAATTCACATCTATTCCTTTTCAATCTGCCTCACATTATATCATATTTTCAGCTTTAGCATTCATCATCTAGCCTCAATATTAATGAATTAAACTATCATAGAATTAACTCGAGGATTATGTTGGAATGGTGGGCTTATTTATCAGAATATTAGGGCTGCAAACTAATTCAGAGGTCCATTCAGCTAAAGGCACCACAGGCAAAATTAGCCTTGGTTTCAAAAACTAGATTCTGTACCAAAATTTAAGTTTCTAGTTGCAATGAAGTTTCCAGTTCTAGCCCTGAATCTTACAATGCAAGGTATCTCTAAAAGCTTGTGGTCATTAGGTGTGCTTGTGACCTTTTTAAGTGTAATGTCTAAGGTAGCAAAACTCCCTACAGTAATGCCCCGTTTGATTTAAGGTTCTGTCTGTGAATACAAGTTAAATATCATATGCAATGCATGTGGCCCCTTATTAGCACCAGTAACGCAACCCTCCATCTCCAAAACCCCCTTTTTTTTATTATTATCACTATTCTACCTCTATACACCACCAACAATCTCTTTTACTCTGATTTGCAGTTTGGTTGTATCTTTGAGTACTTTATGTAGGATATTGCCTGCAAAAACATGGTGGATTTGGTTCTTGGTGGATTCGGGTCTTGATGTTAATTGACTGGGTATTGATTGTAGAGGTTTATTGGGTTTTATGGTTTTGGTTGTAGTTCGCTCATGAAGATTGATGGTTAAAATATCACTGCCCCAGGATCAGATTCTCCTTATAAGAAACCAAATGATTTGGAGAATTTGTGGATAGTTGGGTATTAATAGCTTAATAAAGCCTTACATATGTCATCTAGTATTGCAAAAATCAGCAGATATGCCTATTAATTTGGTCCTTTTTTTTTGAATTTGAGACATTTGAGCTTTGATAACACTTATCAAGATGTGTTATATGTTAAAGTGCTCAGAAAGGGGATTGTGAGTAAGTATGTGTCTAACTTCGATTTTGATCACTGTCATTATTGGATCAACTGTGATTTTGGGGCTGGTGGGAGAAATAGGGCTGAGTTTAGGAAGAGAAGAAAGAAGGGTAAGTGTATGAAGGAAGATGGTGTGTTTCCAATTTTTTATTAATCACTACAAGAATTGGAGTCATTGAAGGGCACAAACATCTCTCCAGAATGGTGGATTGGAACATGATAAAATTGTTGGTGTGCCAGAGGGAGGGAGGGATTTGTATTCATAGTACTGTTTCTAACAGTCTTTCTAATCTCTGAAGGAATCTTGTGCATGAATTCTTAATTTATGGTTGATTATTTTCTTCGCTCCTAATTTTTTAATTTCTTGTAGTTGCTATGGTATTCATGATTCTAAACTTCACTGGAATAACGAGGATATTATATAATGCATTTAAAAGCGTTTTCCCTAACAAATTACTTTATAAACCAAAAATTTATTGTTTCTATGTAGGCCAACATGCTTGAAGGAGGAGGAAAAACACCAATACTCACTCCTTTTGAACTTGAGGAGGTTGGATATAAACTTGTGGCCTACCCTCTTTCCTTGATCGGGGTATCTATAAGAGCTATGCAGGTCAGATGTCTTCACCTTTATAAGAAATTCATGTACATATGGTGTTAAAAACTTGTTTAACATTCTTACTCAAGTTGAATAACTTTTCCAAACAGTATGGCGTGGCTTAAATACATGAAGTTTAGGAATTTCCCAACCGTTAACATATATCTTTTCATGCTTTTGGCCTTTTCTGAAAGTAATGCATCAGTTAAATACTTCTATGATCAGAAAACCCACGAGCAGTTTGCTTTTGGCAAATTGCGGATCAAAATCATCTTCAAAAAATAAACCCTGCCAATTTTGGCAGTGTGCTTTTTCAAGATTTTTCCTTGATGAGAGGGTTGTCAAAGTAACTCCTGTCACTCAATGCAGGATTCACTAGCTGCCATCAAAGGAGGTCGTATCCCTCCTCCTGGCAGCATGCCATCTTTTGAAGAAATGAAGGATATCTTAGGTTTCAACACTTACTATGAAGAAGAGAAGCAGTATGCAATTAGCAGCAGTCAAATGTCTAGGCAGAGAGGTGAGTGAGATTTGAACGTAACACCTTGAGATTCCCATATGTGTTTATATTGATTACTATGTTACCGATTCAAGAGATTGGGCAACTTTGGTTCTGACCATTAAACCTTGTTGCTTACACTTTTCTTTCTCTTGGAGAAAATGCAAAAATGGACCATGTGATTTTGGTCATTTGCATTCTAGTCACAATTTTTTTCCTTTTTAAGCATCATGTGATTTGCTCCATTAGCAAGGGCCTTAATACCATTGGTTGCATGATGAGGAGGCATGAAACATTTGGAATGCTTTTAGGTGGACTATATATTTTTTTGTCACATCACCCACGTAAAAAAGGCTTCTGCTAATTGATTCTTGAATGCTGAAAAATAAACCCATTGGGAATGCAAATATCCAAAAATTACAAGGTACAGTTTTGCTCTCTGGCCTTTCCTGTCTTTTAATAACATAACTTATTGATTATTTGGGAACACAATTGTCTGCTTGGATAAGTTATTTTTTAATACAATTGTCTGTTTGATAAGAGTTTTCAACCCAAATGATTAATCCACTACTAGGAGAGGCCTATATACTTGTTTAACCTGCCTAAGAACTATGTGCGCCCTAATATCACCTCTCAAGTGTAATCCCAGAAGAAGAGCTATTTTTGCTTATAGTACAGTTTGTTGGTTTGGTACTTTGCTTGGATGGTTCCCGGAGACTTTGTTTTGAAACTTTTGAATGTATGCTGTTGTCTTGGTTGTTTCTAAATCAAGCTTTAAATGTGCTTGTTGATTTTTCTTGTTCACCAACTTTCCTGCAAGAATCCAAGTTACACAATTGCTACTTCCCTGTTTCTAACTCTTAATAAAATATGTTATTCATTCATCAGCAAGCAGTAATGTTTATGGCATACAACGGAGGACCCCAGATGATACAGAGCAAAGAAGTCAGAGTCCTCAAGATCCTGTTGTTGAAGTGATCACTCCAGAAGTATACGGTGGCTATGGTGCAGATAATTCAAGAGGTCCATTTTCTGGGATCTGGTCTCGAACATTGAGAGTCAAAATAACTGGAAGAGATGGATTTGAAAAACTTGATGTTAGGATTCCAGTAAGTCCTCCTCTTCTAATGTAGCTAACATCTAACTGTGCTCCATCAGACCTAATCACACCACTAAGTGCATACCCCAGCTTATAAAACCTGATCATAAAGCATTGCCATCTTAGATTTTTAAAATTGTCAAGTATTTCATGGTTCAAATATGAATTCTACTGTTACTTAGAGAATCACATGATGGATTTTTAAGTTACCACTACATTTCATGATGGATTATATTGGTCATTCCCGGCGGACGCCAATGCTTGAAACCCTGTGGACTAAAATGCAGTGCTTCTTCAGTAAATGAACCTACCTGGTGAGATTATTTTTCCTATTAAAAGAAATGCATTGCTAGTGTTTTACTGAAATGATGTATGTTGCCAACCCTGCTAGTTTGCACTGGAGACTTAGTTGAGTTTTATATCTAGCACACTTCACCATTTCACCAATGTACTTGACCAACATTTATTGCCTCACATATGATTCAAAGATATCATAAAATGTTTTAGTTCTTTCCTTTTCTCTTCCTATGCATTTGTTTCCATCATTCCATTTGACTGAAACCATTACTGATATCATCTTTGTCCCAATCTTTGACAACTTATGGATGACGCTCTTCCTTATCACTTAAATAAATACTTAATATGCAAAAAGAAACTGCAAGTCATTCACATATAGTAAATTTATGGCCAACTACCTACCATGCTGAAATCTCCTTTCGTTTGTTCATGCTTAAGGAACTTGTGGGATTGCATGTAAAATAATATGATGCATTGTGTTAACGCCTGAAAAAACATCCCTTTAATCAATTACTGCATTTCTTATATATCCTGCCTCTCATTGAATGATCCTTCTTGCATAAGTCAATAATTGGTGCAAGATAGAGTTGCACACAACATAAAATGATGCCTCTTAATTAACTTTTTCCTTCTAAGAATGCATTCGTCATAGATTCTTATCTCTAAGCTTTGATATCTAATCTTACATTATACATCCTAAATTCTCTCTATATATTTTACAAAGAAATACATTATCAAATGAACGAATGAGGTACGAGTGAAATGCATGGATTGGTGATGCCAGTTCACCATCCCCTCTCTCTCAGTCACCAGTAAAATGCATGCAGTTTACAATTTTTTTCCCCTTTTCTTTCTGGAAGCATATGGGACAAGTTCATTTTTTTATTTTTGGCACCGTATTTTATCTTTGTTTTTGCCTTTTAAAGTAATGCTTCTATTATTCTGCAATCATTATTATGATTTGTAAATACTATAATCTCTCACATCACCAGCAAGACATCCAAGAGTTTGTTTCATGAAACAAGAGAGTACTGGAGCAAAACGAGTGATTAAACAATTCATTCTCTTTTTCTTTGTATTCTTTGCAGGCTGGGTTCTTGGAGGGGATCACAAATATAGTTCCAGGTACTTTCTGCATTCAATAAACTAATAAAAATTGCTATATAGATTTGAAGGTTGTGAAAAGGTTAAAGTGGTGCGTGCATGTTTGGTACACAGCTTTGGGAGGTGTGAACATTAAAGGACTCTTGGATGATGCAGCTGAGGAAGTAGGAGGCAAGCTCTTGTTAGATTTTAATGATACCGTTGGTGACAGGATTCAAGTATTTCTAGAATAATTTTTCACAAGTTGAATAGAGAAGGTATCTTTAGCTGCAGATAAACGTAACTCTTGCCATTCTTCGAGATAGATTTAATATTGCTTGTTTTTTTCGTCCTGAGCCTAGTTCTCCATTTTGCAGAGAAGCCCTACGTGCCTCAAGACAAATACCAAGAAACAGAACGCAGGTTTGCTCAAGATGAGTATATGTAGGGTTTGGACTGAAAACACAGACACATGATAAATCGTAAAGATTGAGGTACTGCAAAAAGTTCTCAGGGAGGTGGTTGCTATGCCCCTATAGTTTATCAGAAGGGAGACAAAACTGCAATGAGTATCCAATCATTTGTGAAGCATGTTGAAACTGCTAATTAAAGTGAAGTGACAACCAATCTGGAAAGGTCAGGGGCGTTTTGAGGTGTTTTGGCCCCAATATTTTGTACCTCTAATTTTTATTTTTGAAGTTATAATATTGTTCCTCATTTTGCTGTTTTTTAGGTTTCAATTGCTTCTTATTGAGATTCGTTTTCAATAACTTCCATCCTCGTGCTGCTGCTTTCATCTTTTATAGCCATGCTTATTTTTTGAGATGCTAATCATAGAATTATTCTGTTAGCATTGATGATCGTAACAATATTCGCATTAAGAATTTAGGGGATTTCCTTGTGATTATACGTAGTAGTGTTTGATATTATGATAGTTTTTGTAATTATAAATTAAAAAATATAGGTTTAAAACAAGTTATATGTTGTAGATTTTTTGTAACCAAGGTTTCAAGAGAGTTTTAGCAGATCTTGTACAAAAATATAGTCTGTTGATTAATAAAACAATGTGATCTTAATGTTAATGTTGATTAATAAAATATTTTAATTTTTTTTTAAATTATGATCAAGGCAAAACAGTAGTTTTAATTACCCTTTATTACACTACTGAACAAACTTTTAGGAGACCAAGGACTTAATAGTTGTAAGTTTTAAAGGGTGTATAAAAGTGATAATAGCTATTTTTTAAAATGTGTTTTGCTTGAAAAAAAAATAAAAATAATATTTTTTTATTTTTTATTTTTTAATATCAATACATCAAAATAATTTAAAAATATCGTCTTTTAATTAATAAAACAATGTGATCTTATATAAAACTGTTAATTAACAAAATATTTTTAAATTTTTAAAAATTATGATTAAGACAAAACTGTAGTTTTAATAACCTTTTATTACACTACTGCACGAAGAGACTATGATAGTTGTATTTTAATGATTTTTACTTGAAAAAATGTAAAAATAATATTTTTATATTAACACATCAAAATATAAAAAAATTAAAAAAAAAATCAAATTTTAACAAAAAAAAAAACATGTTAAAATTTATTACCAAACACTTGAAAAACTACAGATCAAAGAATCAATCCAAGTTATGTTTTCTTAAAACAAAAACTATGAATTCAAGGGTTGAAAATAACAACGTTATTTTGGTAAAGGTTCTAGAAAGATAGATTGACCCATGTTAAATGAATTAATTAAATCAATATAACTATGCCTATAGCGATATTCCTCGCATTATTGGTTGTATTTAACCTTTCGATATCATGCCCAGTTCTCCTCTCATGCTACAAAAGAACACAAAAATTACATAGAAAACTGCTCCCAGACAGATCTAATCAAATCTAGGCGGTTGTCAAAAGAACAGTAACTGCCAAAAACTATCTCCAACTACCCATGTTATGACACTCCAAGCATCAAGCCTGTAAGCTGATCCTCTCTCAGCCTAGTTGTGTTTCTGCATTCTTGTATAGTAGTAATAGCCCACAATCCTAATCTGAAGTGCTGAACAGACACCAGATAAATCGATAATTTAGACATTTACACCACAATCATTACAAAAAAAGAAAAAAAAAATGAATTCTGAGATTTATTGATCATTCGGTAACCAAGCATAGTATAAAATCCCTGATGAGTTACAAAAAAAAATATATGTGCTCCGTGAGAGGAGAAGGGGGTGAAGACAGCCTGAGAAAGGTAATCTTCACCGAATTACAAATTCACAACAGCCGAGTCAGCGACGCAACTAATCAATATATTCTGGCTCAAAATGAATGATAATGCAACCAATGGCGAGATATAAGGATGATGAATACACATAATCACATCAAGATTTGTATCGGAATATTATGACTATCAAACAAAAATACATCTTCAAGACAAATACATCTTTAAGAGACCCCATGGGACGGGAAAGACCGAGCATGGCAATGGTAGCACTTGGGGTTAGCAATGCCATCCCCTTTTACCTCCAAATATCAACAGTCCAGTTGATCCATCTCATCGATATCCGCCATAATGTTGTTGGGGAGTGTAACCACCAGAACCCATCATGGGGTTATAGCCACCAGGCATGGCTGATCCAGGAGGCATCTGGCCACCTGGCATCATTCCCATGTTCATCATCCCCATTCCCACACCAGCACCCATGGGATGGTGCCCTCCTCCATAACCTCCCATGCCAATGCCTGAACCAGGACGACCACCCATACCGATGCCCATATTCACGCCCGCACCCGCACCCATTCCCATACCAGAACCAATCATAGGGTTTGGAGGTGGGCTGAGAACACCTGCACCAGCTCGGCCCATACCAGTACCAGACCCCATAGCTTTGCCCATGGTGACAGTAGATGTAACTGGAGTCATGGGCTGTTTTTCCATTCTCTTTTCCTTGCGATTAAGGGCATCAAAATCAACTCCAATGTCAGCCAATGGATTGGTTTTAGCTGCATATGACAAAAAAAGAAGGTAAAAACCAAGTGTACTCCTATATGAAATAAATTAGGATTTCACAACCATAATACCATTTAACAAATTTGGATAACTTTTAAGTATTGAATATACTCACGTCCAGAAATATTCAAATTGACCAGCCCTCTACTCAGAGTATCTGCCCACACTGTTGACTTTGTCTCAAATTTGTCTTTGGATGGTTGAGGAACTATAGCAAGCGACCCTGTTGAAGATGTAAGAGCTGTCTGAGGTGACATGGAAGAGTTCGATCCTTGAGAAAACAAATTACCCAGGACATCTTTCTGTTGAGGAGATGAAGCAGTTGGAGTTTGGTAAGTAAATTGTGAAGAAACTGGGACTGCAGAGCCATGTTGTGGGAGAAAGTTTCCAGTGTTAAATTGTGGGGTTGATCCAGTCAGTGTATGGTGAGAAAATTGAGAGACAGCTGGAGCTGCAGAACCTTGTTGTGGAAAGTTTCCATTGTTAAAATGTGCCACTGGTCCAGCTGGAGGTTGTAGAGCCATGTTGGAAGGGTTAGTAGCGGGGAATCCTCCCTGTGGAAGGAAGTTTGCACTGCTTAATTGTTGGGTCTGAGGAGCCATGTGTGGAACTTCTGGCGGTACCATATTCCCTGCTGGTGAATTGAAGTTCCCGTACATGCTAGCCCCAGACTGTGGAGGTTGGCCAGAAGGAAATGAAAAACCTGCCTGTGAGGCTGCAGCAGAAGGAGCAGATGATGGGAGAATGTCTGCTAGAATATCAGTTTCTGGATGAGAACTTGACATTTCTTGAGGAAAAAAGTGTGAGTTTGTTGGAGGTTGAACATTGGGTGCTGAATAAGTCATGCCAGAGAACGCATCACCATTCGGTGGTGCAGCTGCATTGGGGATTTCAGCATTTTGATTCATGGTAGGCTGGAAAGGGGCAGCAGAAGCAGTTGGCTGTTGGGCTGAGAAATTGTCTGTAGGAGTAGCTTTAAAAGGATTATCACCAAATGGATCTTCGAAAGCCTGCATCAAGGAAATGTCATTTTATATCACAATTGCTATGCTGCATCACCTAAATCTTGATACTAAAGATTTTAATTAAGAGATAAAAACCACATATTAGGTGAGGGAAGGATGGTGGCTTGCAGAAAATGTGATCTTCCTCCCTCAAATTACGAGACAATTAAAAAGCAGGAGGTTTGTGACCAAAGCCTCTCTTTAGTAATAATTCCCATAAGAATTTTCTTTAAAAATATGTTTCTTCAAAAAGTTTTATCTATGGATAAAGGAAGAGATTGCTTCCATTTACAAATTGCTCAGTGTTCAGGTTTATCTATGGCATGAAACAACTTGAAGCATAGAAAACTTGTATAAATGATCAACTCAAGAAAGATGGAATTTTTGGTTTACAAGAAAAAAATTTAGAGACTCCAATCCTCAACCACAAAATTATGCTCACCTGGTTCATAACATTAGAGGCTGATTGTGTTGCAGCAAAAGTGGATCCTGAAAAGCTTGCCTGGGCATCAGCTTCAGAGGATGATGTTGCAGAAGTGACTGGCACAATGGCCAATGGATTTGGAGCAAAAACATCTGATAAAGAGCCGAGTAAATCCATTTCAGCATTGTTTGAGGTGGTAGGGAAAGCAGAGGCAGTTGGAACAGATGTTGCTGCGGGGGAAGCTGTTATGAGAAAAATGAAAAGCATCAATTTCCAATAATGATGGATGTTGATGTTTTTTGTAAAAGCTGCAGCAGTACCAAAAAGGCCAATCTAAGTGCCTCATAAAATTTCCTTTTTTCCCCCACAAATACATCAAATTCCACCCTATCACCAACTGTGGTGATACATCACATGAAGGGATCCTCGTAGCCTTTTTTTTATGGATCATCATGCATTGCAATGCAATAAATGCTTAGATATTTTAGTAAACAAAGCTGAATTCTGCAGTTGTCCACATGAGTGCCACACACAGGAAAGTGCTGTGTCATGATGGGTCTAACATGCCATTTTTTCATAGAACCAAAGCATTTAAGGGAACTGAGCTCCAGCGATAATTTTGGTTCTACTTGGAACTCAAGTTCATGCAGACACTGAACATGCGGACACAAACACCTCACCATTAAGAACATATGCACCCCCACAAATAGACAGACAGACACTTCAGAGAATAGCCTGAGCACTTATTTTTTTCATCTCACTTGCAATACAACTCTTAACATCAGCAAATAAACGAGCATCACACTCATTTTGATAGTCACTTTGCTTAGTTCAAAGACCACCTTGCAAACTTAAGTCCAACATGGATTAACACCCCAGCCAGCACCCCCCTTATTAGGCAACTCCGTCTCAACATATGCAGCAAGATTTCAGATGCAAGCAAAGGACTGTGCAATACAGTACAACACAAGAGCATTGACATTAGGAAACAAGCAGAAATACACGAATTAGTGTACCTGAAACAGGACCACGTGGATCAAATTCATCAGCCACCTCAATTTCCCGGTCTGCAGGAGATGGAGACCTCACATCAAAAGTGTTTGCCTGTCCAGGATTGCTTGGAGGTGGAGAAGCTCCAGGAGCAGGTGCTGCTAAAGTTTCCCCATTCCTTTCATCAAGAATTGTTCAAAATTAACCAGAAAAGTCAAAGTGATAAAGAGCAGAATCATACTAAATATCAGTTGTAAAAAAATCAATACCTTTCACTGTGAGCAGGGCTTCGGGATTCACTTATAGTTTCTTCATAGCTGGGAGGACCACCAATATTTTGCTCAGAAGGTTTTCGCTCAAGCCGCCTGGCAGTGGTGAGACATTATCATTCAGTTTTACATCGTTGATCGACCTTTATACAACTAAAGCAGCAATTCAGAAAACATGAAATGAAATTTACCTTCCATCCTGAGCCTGATCATCAGCTCTAGCACCACTGCCGCTGCAGAAAATGACAAAAAGCTCAAACATGATTTTCAGGTCAACATATAATAAAGACATGTAAGGGAAAACAGAAGTTCAGAGACAAGCATGTTCACTTTTTCAGACATCTTTAACATGGTTCAATTCAATGGATCTTCTTTCTCACGCATCAAGTTGGGGCCATTTCATTTTGCTCTTTTTTTAAAGGATACTTTTTTTCCAAAATTGTTTCTCATATAGACTTTCCCAACACCAGCACCCTCCATTTGATTATCATAAACTTGCTTTCTCCATGTTTAATTTAATAGCCAAATTAACTTGTGAAATAATTCAAGATGAAAAGATTAAAAATCAGACATAACCCCAAGATCAATATGATTATTTCCTAACTTCAAAAGGTAAGTTACAATTGACCATTTCACCGAGACAAGGATTGTCCTGCTGAAGGTCTGTTATGATTGATCAAAAGTAATAAAGAACCCTATAAAGAATTCAGAACAGTTACCGAGATGAGGATTGACCATCATCATCAAAAGCCCGATCTCTATCTCTGTCAGAGCTCCTGCTTCTTGACCCATAACCATCAACGCTTCGACTTCTTCCCTGATAGTCATCATCCCTATATCCATCTCTGCCATACCGTTCTTCACCGTAACGATCAGCATCACGACCATACGAATCCCCATATTTACCATACCGGTCATCATCCCTATAGTTGTATTCTCTTTCTTTGCCATAACCATATCCATTTCGATCTTCATCCTTGTAGCGACCATCGTCATCATACCCCCTTGTACTTGAATAAGAGCCAGGTCTATACATTCCTCCAGGAGATGTGCGAAACCTACCAAACAAAGAGTTAAAATACAATGGTAAATGTCAATAATTATCAGGGAATCCTTCTGGAAAAGGGTTATCTTTCTATTCAATCACATGTTTGTGTTCTGAAATAGAAATTGTTTTGCAAACTAGATATCCTTAAAAATCAAGCATTTTCTGATGCCACCATGACATAAATCATGTTAAGTTAAAAAAAAATTAGCATATTCAAAATGCATCAAAATAAAGTATTCAAATAACTGTCAGCTGGGTTCAAGAGAAAACTTACTTGTCCCTGTTAGCAGCAGCCTTCTGTCTAACTTCAATTATCCTTTCTTTATCATTCACCAGGACCACAAGACTCTGGGATTTCTTCCTGACATTATTACCCTGGTCCTTTCCACTGGAATCAATATATTGGAAATCTGACAATGTCTGCAACATAGTAGAAGAAAAATATTATTACAGGTGATCAAAGAAACACGAAACACACATCTCATTGCCAGCAGAGTTAAGGAACAGAAAATTACCGATATTTGATATGAATGTTCCCTTATCTCATCTATGACACGCTCTGATCCATGAGCAACCAGATATTCCAAAACAGTCAACGCCTGAAACCCAACACACTTAGTTTTCAGTCTCTTGTTACAGTACCATTTCTTGAAATAAATATTGCACATGCTCATGATACATGACACACGTCATTTAGTAATGTACATATTCATAAAGAAACTAAAGAGCACACATCCAACTAATAACAGGTCACAAAAATCAATAATATAACCATTATCTTATCTACATTTTGAAGAAGCATAAGCATACACCATTCATCAACCAAATCCATCAAAGAAAAAGCAGACCTTGTAGACATGCCGCCAATTCCTGCCGGTATCATTAAGCCGTTTCCATAAAACTGCCATGATCATCTGATATTCATGACTGCACGAGATGTTTAAAAATGAATTCCTCTATACGAAAACAAGCACCGGAAAGCATCCACAAGAAAAAACAATCAAGCTCACTAATTTCTAGATGCCTGTGCAATATCTGCAAGAAGTGTTCCATGCGGACCCCAAGGCTCATTACTGGTAGCATCAAGAACCTGAAACAAAAAAAAATGGACAAATTTTATTCCATAAAATCTCTTCCACTAACTCCCAAAATCAATTGCCATTGCTTTTGAACGCAATCTAAAATCCAATTCACACACAAATAAGCTTTAAATCATTATAAGCAATAAAAAAAACACTTCGTCAACAACATACATGTTCAAACTACAACATCATATAATAACATCAAAATGAATTGTCACGATGCCACTTAAGTTAGCATTCACATAATAACATCAAATGCCATTGCTTTTGAACGCAATCTAAAAACCAATTCGCACACAAATAAGCTTTAAATCATTATAATTATCATCGACATACAAGTTCGAACTACAACATCGCATAATAACATCAAATTGAATCGGCTCGACCCCACTTAAAGCTTTCACATTTTCAAAAAGAGCAAGATCAGATTTTACCTTCTGTTCTATCGAAGGAACTTTGAGCACTTTCTTATTAACCTCTCTCTTGCTGTAAAAAAACAAAATTAAAAAAAAATACAACGTAAGTTAATGGCGTAGAAAGCACATGAAATGAGCCGAACCAAGTGGATACAATCAAAGACAGCTACGAAGCAGACTTACATGTCCCTGACAGTTTGATCAAAGGCCTTCTTCATTGTCGGAGGACGAGTTGAAGGGCAGTAATGTCGATTTCACTCTTTACCAGCCGTCCGAAATCGAATCGACGAAGAAGAAATTGTCAAAACAACAAAAATTACAAAATTGAATTTAAATAGAAACAATTTTATTTTGTAAAAACTAAAATAAAAATAAAATCATCAGATAATAACTTATAAATTATCAAATCGAACAAAAACATTTAATGTGGATAGTAAAAATAAGATCCGAAGAATTATTTGAAAAAGGAAGCAGAATGATAATAATAAAAAATCTAACAGAGGCATAAAGGGGATGCTTACAGGATTTAAAAAGAAGAGAAGATGAGATCCGATTGGATTGAATTGGGTCCGATCCGGTGGAGAAAAATGGAATCAAGGCTTGGAGAGATGAGATCTGATCAGCTCTGTTATGCCCTTCGGAAATTCAGAGAGAGAGAGAGAGAGAGACAAAGGCCGAAGCTCCTGTAATGGAGCTGATGGTTTTGGTGTTTTTTTTTTTTTTAATTTTCTTCTGTCTGTCTCAAAGCTATAAATTGGGAGAGAGGAATCGAACGAAAAAAAGACAGCGCAGCTTACTAGGAGGAAATTAAGGTGATTGATTAATTAATTAATTAATTATCCACGATTATGACATTTTTGTTGTTGTTATTATTATTATTTTGTAAATTAATTACTGCTGTTTTATTCTAATATAAAACCACTATGCTATAGGATTATGCGGTGGATTGTACATATTAACCCACAAATCAGTGAGTTAATTCGAGTATATTGATTTTTAATAAAATGATATTATTTTAAATAATAATTTAAAAAATTAAAATAATTTTGTTTTTAATAAATAAAATATAATTTACGTGTTGTCATCCATGAAAAAAAAACTTATAAAAGAGGTATGAGATGACAAAATAAGCTAGCTTCGTTCAGGTTTTCTTACAAACAGTGCAACTAATGAAATCACACAAAAATCTAAATAGCTTTATTAGGATTTTCCATGGCCGACGATGAATTTAAAAAATAAATTCAAGCTAAGGGTTTTTGAAACTCAAAATAATCACCATTAGAGTATCAAGAAAGTAATTTCTCGATTCAAAACGCCTATAAATCAACCACAAACATACAATTTATTTGGGCTGTAAACTCTGATGTACTTTTTCTTGCAATATAATTACTGAAAATCTTCTCAATGAAAATTTTATATTAACACAAAAACTGATATTTTGATTTTTAAAAAGTGATGAATTGAAAACTTTTTCCATTATTTTTTAATAAATTTCTCTTTCAGGGGAAAAATCAAAAAATTAAATTAAAAAAAAATTAAAATTTCAATTGTTTTATTATTTAGGTTAAAAATATAAATATTTGTAAGGGAAGAGTTTCCTTCTAGGGGTTGGGGTTTCTGCCAGCTCCCTGTCTTTGCCCTGCTTTTTTATTTCTCAAACTTAGTAATTGATACAAATAAAATGAAGTTTTTGATTAAAATATATAAATATTAAACAAAAATAATAAAAATATAAATATAAAAATAAAAGCAAGTTTTTTCAAAAAAGCGATAAATGAACATTACAAAAATAAAACCCTTTATTTTTGCCTCAGTGCCAATATTGGTACCCTCATTTTCAATTATTCATAAAAAACCAAAACCAAAAAAATAGATTATAAACCCAACATTAAGATATTTTTCTTACATTAAAATAACTATATAAAAAATAATTCAAAATAAATTATAATTAATATAATATACAAAGATAAAATTAAAAAAATTCAATAATAAAATCATCATCATCATTCTTAGGTTCTTACGTAATAATTAAGATCATAAGTATTTTTTATCCCATTAATATGACAAGTTGCATGGTAAATAAGCTTAGTTACAGGGTCATTCATGACGATTAGCCACTAATCTACTTTTCCTCGCGGGGGCTAAAAAAGTGTTTTCCACCTTTCTCGTAGATGTTGAGAAGGAGATGGAGTTTTGGTAAGAATAAAAGTCACATTTGAAAGTCAAACCTAGCAAGCTCAATAACTACGACAAACCATACAAAGATGGCAACCATAATTGAATTAGAAACTTCTTTGAGATTATAAATAGCTGTTTAAAATATTTTTTATTTAAAAATATATAAAAATTATTTTTAAAAAAATTATTTTTTATATCAGCGCATTAAAACGATTTGAAAATATAATTTTTTTATTTAAAAAAATTAAAATTTTTAAAAACACAGTACTAGGGTCTGTTTAGGAGTATAATTATAATTGTTTTTCAAAATGATTTTCAGTTGAAAATACATCAAAATAATATATATTTTTTTAATATTAATATATCAAAATGATTTGAAAACACTAAAAAAATATTAATTTAAAAATAAAAAAAATAAAAAAATTTCAAAACTTAAAAACAAAAAACCTTTAAATAGTATCTCAACCCAATATTCAATCAAAATCCAGCTGATTTTTTTTTAAAAAAAAATATTAGAATAAAATTATTTTAAATTAATCCAGTTAATTCATGAGCCGATGCAATTCAGGTATTATTTTTTTTTAATCCTTATGTGTTGATTCATTTCCCCAGGCTGGTTTTTTCCCATAACAGCTGGACGGCAGCAATTGACATTATACTCTAAAATGTTTTTCCTTTTCTCTCCTCACATGTAAACTCCTTTTGTTTTAACTTGGTGATCCAATTCAGCTTATATGCATAACAACTAATCTTTAAATTCACTAAACATTGTGCAAATCCAATAACAAGTAAGCCTCGGTGTCCTCACATGTAAACTCTTGCAACGAGACCCAGCTGCTCTGACTCTCTTTCGCGTGTACAACAAGTTTACAAAAACACAAATTTTGTTTCTTTTGTTTTCTTCCATCGATTCAAGGCTGGGATTGAAAGACGCATCTGCCAAGAGGTTTTTGATGGATTCCTTCTGATGATACTTGAGATTTGATTTTGTGAAAAAACCATCTTGAACTGCCAGTATGTCTCAGAGAAGATGAGAGCAGTGCTGAATTGGCCGAAGATGCAGAATCAAGGCTTGGAATTTAGAAAGGAAACGAGAGAATTAACAAGATGAATTTCCATCTTCTTCCATGGAAATCTGTATTGCAGGTTCAAAATCAGAAAACGTCTTCAGGAGTTTTGAACTTTTGAAGGAGCCTTCACTTGTATCATGAAAAATGTCGGGGGAAGAGAATAGTTGAAAAAATCTGCCGGAGCAAGGCTAACGTCAATGGTTGAAACGATGCCATTTTGATAAGAAATTTTTTTAAAAAAATATCATTAAATTAATGGTCTAGGTAGATTAAATTAACTTCGATTTTTCTTCTAAATCAGCCAATTTTTTTTTTTTCAATTTAGACCGATTTCAGCTCGGACCGAAGTCTTTTGGATGGAGTAATTTAATTATGAATCAAGTCATGCTATGAATTTGTGTAGGTGTGTTTTTATACTCATGCTAGGGTACTAAGCATCGATTGAAACAAGTGAATTAACCAAATCAAGATTGATTTTTATGTTAAATCCATTGGTTGAAAATGAAAAAGAACAGTGGTTACAATTCAAGCAAGATGGCAGCATAACTATTAAGCCTAGTCCGACTTGGCAGGTCCACTCGGAACTCGATCGATCAGATGCTTCGATTGATTCGGATAGGGTGCAAAACTGACAAGAACAAATAAACAGTCAAACCCAATTGACCTGCTTAGTCGACCCGACAAAACTTTGTAGAGACCTTTTTTTTTCAAATGTGTTTTTTCTCGTAGTCAAAAACCCCTATTTTTTCATAGTTTTTACTTGGTTAATAATCCTTTTCAAAGTTTATTATATAAATACAGAAAAAAGTTATATTTTCCAATGTGGGATAAAAAAAAACCTTTTTGATTTAGATACTTCAACTTAAAAGGATAATATAATATTTTTTCAATATAAAATAAAAAACCTTTTAAAATAATAATTTAAACTTTATTGTTTACAACATATATAGTCTATATTTATATAAATTATTTCTTAATTTTTTTATATGAAATATTAAAATTTTAATTTTTTTTCTTAAAAGTTTTTTCGGGTTGACCATGTAACCAATGCCCCGCCTCCTTGGCCAGGTCAACTTCTGGTGGTTTAATATATAGTTATTAAACCTGGATTGGCCCAACAGGTCGACTCAAGACCTAACAAACCCTGGTTGAGACTTGTTTTTTGTTTTCAAATTTGTTTTTTTCTTCTAACCAGAGAACTTTTTTATATATTTTTTAGTTGGTTATTGATTATTTTTTAAATTCACTATATAAGTGCTATAAGAATGTTTTGTTTTTTCTTTAATGTGGGATTTAAAGTCCTTTAGTATATATACTCTATGTTCACAAGAAAAAAAATTATTTTTTCAATGTGAAATTTAAACTTTTTAGTATATACACTCTACATTCACAAAAAAAAAAAAATTATGTTTTTTCAATGTAGGATAAAAAATATTTTTTGTTTAAATACTCCAACTTAAAAGGATAAGATATTAATATAGTATCTTTTCAAAGTGAAATAAAAAACCTTTTAAATAATCTTTTAAACTTTATTATTTATAACATGTATAGTTTATATTCACATTGATTGTTTCTTATTTTTTTCATATGAAATATTCAAAATTTAATTTTTTTTATAATTTTTTCAAGTTACCTCAATTAATTTATATAACTCAAGAACCCGACTCTTTGACCGAATAAAGCCTGATTGGGTATGATAAATAATTAAACGTGTGTTTGAGAGTGTTGCATCGTTTGTTTTTTAAAGTGATTTTCATTTCAAAACACATTAATATATTTTTTTATTTTTAAAAAAATATTTTTGACATTAACACATTAAAATAATTTAAAAATATTAAAAATATATTAATTTAAAATAAAATAAAATAAATTTTAAATTTTAAATTTTTTTAAAATTACTTTTCAATAACATTACCAAACACTGCCGGCACTGCCTTAAATGATTTAATAACTATTAAACTTATGGATGGCAGCAATTTGCACAGGTTTCTATATCTTTGATTTCTACAGTGGCTATAAATCCAGAAAAGGACAAGCAAAGCCTTTTCAATTGTGATATTATAATAGGAGTGGATTTATTACCCACTGATATATGTCATTTTCGATGACTATTATTCAAGATTTCTTTTCTTCTGGTGTCTCTGACATGATCAACATCTTGACTGGTGATTGTTCTTCGTGGCACAGTTATTTAGGCCGGGCTCATCTGATAAGTCCACTTGTCGATTCAAGCTTGATTTTAATTTTGATTTTTTTTAATTATTTTAAAAATCCAATTAATTAAATATAAGTAATTTAATGAGTCAACCGTTAATCAAACTAAATTTAGAAAAGTATTCAAAATATTTTTAATTTAGAAATATATTAAAATAATTTTTTTTATTTTAATTTTTTTTAATATCAATATATCAAAATGATTTATGTTATTCTATTTATTTTTATGTTTTAAAAACACTTTAAAAAAATTTAAATTTTTTTTATTTTTTTCTTTACTTTAAATTAATATTTTTTTGGTGTATTTAGATTATTTTGATATGCTGATTTCAAAAATAATTTTTAAAAAATAAAATAAAAATTATTTTGAAATATTTTTAAATGAAAAGCACTTTAAAAAGCAATCACAACCACATTCCCAAACAACTAATCTCATTAACATATGAATTTACTCATGACTCGGTCTTTTGAATTTAGGATTTTGGAGATTTTTCTTCCAAGACCTATTCTTCTAGTACGCTTGACTATTAGTTTGATTGTGAAGACAAAAGACCAAAGTGTTATTTTTAACTTATTTTACGTTCGAAGGGACAGAGGAAAACTACACTTCAAAACTAGAAAACATGAAAACTAGATTGTATTTTAATTAGTACTTAAAAGTGTGTTTTTATCAAGGTTTTATATCATCACTTTACATTTGAAGTATCAATAACTCCTTAACGAAAACATGTTTTATAATAACAAGTCTGCTACTATAAGATACCTTTAGTTTATGGTAAATGTTCATATTAAATGCAAGCCTATCACATAAATCAAAGGATTTATTGATGAGTTTAACTACTGAAATTTAAAAGATAAAGAGAGGGCCAAACTTAGAAAAGAGATGTTGGTTCAGTCCAAACTGGAACACTATTCGGTCATTGGGTCATATCTGGAGCTGTAAATCTTGGATTTAAGTATGCTCAATATGGATGGAAAGCTAAGATATAGGCATAAAACTTTCGATGAGGAGTCCAAGATTTAAAAGGTCGTTTTCAAGTTCAACTTGTAGCAACAACGGAGAAGTCTGAATCTGTCTTGCAGCCCAAATACTATTCGGTGTTCAGCCCATATCTCAAGTTCTAGAAGTCCAAATGACCTCAATATTTTTTTCTTGGAAAGCTGAGATAATTTTCTAGAACTTTCATGTGTTAAGTCTGTTCAAATTCTAATGTTATCAATGGTGTTTTGTTCAGACAAGAAGATAAGGATTGTCACCAAGTCAAGATGTGGTCACCTACTCAATAATTAGTCATCAAATCAATAGTTCCAAATTTTGGCCTCTAAAAGAAAGCATTTCCCATACATTTAGGCATCTTGATTGTTCAGATCATATTCCAAGCCCAATAGTGATTGGACTAGGTAACCTCTAGGTAAGTGTTGTTACTCATTTTTTGAGCCATACGTGTTAATGGAGATGGTGTATATCCCCTTTAAATTGAAGGCAGGAGTTTAGTTCAGGGTTGCGGAGAGATTGACAAAAACAAAGGAAAAAGAAATGTTTTTCAGACCATGTTTCAGCTTGCATCTGCTCTCCTTATCCTTCCACTTTGCTGTCGAAATTGTCAGGATTCTTAGGCTAATTAGGAGTCTTTTAAATGATATATTCGTTCCTTTTCTATCTAGTTTCTAAGGTTGGATAAATCCTTCAGAAGCTGCACTAAAAAATTGGCTCTGCCGTTGTTGCAATTTTTTGTTGCAACTTAGGCTTTGATTATGATCTAGTTCCATGCAATATCCGATCATCCCGGCTATATTTTGTCACTCATAACATGTTGAAAATTGACCTACACTTTTATTGGGTCCTAGGGCTCGCTTTTTTTATGGCAGACTCTCAGTCAAAGTAGGATGCTTGGCATTGTCAGTTTCCTGATTTAGATCAGAGGATCCTTTTTGACCAACCAAGTTGCAGCCAATTTCTGTTCTGTAAAATGATTTTATCTCATTTTTAATCCTTCATCAAAGTTGTAGTCCTGGACGCATAGATGAATATGGGCTTTCAAATCGCTTGATTTCGATATCAGGAGCTCAAGATATTCCTGTTGTCCACCTAACGATATCAGGGCTTTCAAATCGCTTATAGTCCTACACTTTCAAATCGCTTGAATAGAGAATTCTGCCGTGAACAGGATTCTGGCCAGAGTTGCACTGAAAACTCTGCTTCCATCATGGTTTTGCTGGTTTTTATTCTTAGTTTATACTCTTAGTCATATCGGGATATCCGACATTCGTCAGTTTTCGAATCAGATCAGGAAACCATTTTTTTTACCAACCAGATTGCAGCCTAATTCTGTTCTGTGAAATGATTTTATCTCACCTTGAATCCTTCATGAAAGTTGTAGTTCTACATGTGTAGATGAATTTGGGTTTTTGAATCACTTGATTTCAATAGCAAAAGCTCAAGATATTCACGTTGGATATCTAATGAGAAAGCGAAATTCTACCGCGAAAATTCTGCCGCAAACAAAATTTTTCTGTCACAAGAAAGATTTTATCCCCCCAAGTTCGCAGGACTGAAAAGGGAGTTAGTTGCCGAAATAAATTGGAAGAGACTTGGCTGGGTTTTGAAGAAAATAGAAAAAACAAGGAAGGGACCAATAAATGACAGGTCACGATTATACCCATTTGCTAACAACAAACGACCTCGTTTTTCTTTGCTGCGTTAATCCTCTTCTTTAGCTATACGATGCCGTATGAGAACATGCAGCCCCATTTTGAATTAATAAGCATGGTACTGTACCCACACCTGCAACCTTTCCCTTCTCTGCAACCTGCTGCTGTTGTTTTTGTGAAATCTTTCATCCTTGTATCCTGCAACCTGGTGCACAGGACAACCCCTTTGCACGCCAAATATGCAGCTGCAATGCAGGAGCTCCAGTCCAAGGGAAATGTTTTTACGCCTCCTCTGTGCCAGCTGCGAATGAGGACATGGAGAGGAGCCTCACGCCATCTAACGGCTGAAAGTTTACCCCAAATACACACGGCTAGGATGAGAGAGGGTGGGGGGTTGTTCTCCAGTTGGCTTGGCTATATAAGCAAGCTGTGAAAAACCAAAGGAAAAAAAGAAAAAAGGAGGGAGGAGGCGGAGAAGAGTAAAAACAGAGAGAGCTAGCATAGAAAAAAAAAACGAGAACGAAAGGGAAAAATCATCACCGGTCTATCCTGCATTGTCGAAAAAGAGTTCACCAAACCTACGGGTTTTCTAAAAACTCTTAATGGCAAAAAAGGAAGGCTTTCTTTAGTTTCAGAAGTAGAAAAGCAAAGGCTTTCACCTGCCTGCACCTCATTTTCTGCATTTGAACCAGCAGCATAAGCAGGAATGTTAATGACTTAGAAACATAGCTTTTACGTGGGGAGAAAAATAAAGAAAAAGGGGAGAAAAAGAAGGAATGACGGAGAGAGATTAAATACAGAGAAGAAAAAAGAGAGGAAGGAGGCAGAGGAAGAAAAACAAAAAAGAGAGGGAAACGGGGAGAGTTTAAATACAAAAAAAAAAAGGGAGGAGGATGAGTGCAGGGCAAGAAAAAAATCAAAAACAGAGAGGGTTAAACACGCAGAAAAAATAAGAAGTAGAGACAGGGGAAAAGGAAAAAGTAAAGGAAAGGGAAAAGAGGGAACCGAGAGAACAAGAAGAAGTTTGGGCAGAAGATAGAAGGAAACAGTGAAAGGGAGGGGAGTTTATCTGCAATCTATTCTACTTCACCGGAAAGGAACTTAACAAAGCTCTAAAGAGTTTTTTTAAAACAGCTCCTAACGGTGAAAGAGGAAGGTTGTCTTTGCATCATCAAAGGCAAACATGCAGGGACTGCCCACCGGTTTGTTCTCCATTTTCTGTAAGCAGGGATCTGCAGGTATAAGTCTTACTCTCTCTTTCCCTGCAGTATTTAAAAGCTAGTGTCTGATGAGTGATTACTGTTCTCTAAAAAAACAGTTTTTGCTTTCGTTCGGGACATTTTGTTTTCTCTATTTTTTTTACAGCAAAGTTGTGTTGCTTGTCCATTGTTTTTGTCTTCCATGGTCTAAAGTTTAGAAGGTTCGTGTATTCTTTGTTTTTTTTTTTACTTCTCGTTGGTAGGAACCATGAGCATCATAGGTCTTCATCATCCCTGCATTCCTTGTTCGGCTGTCTTTGTTGTCTTAGAATGCTGCATAGGAGGGTTTTCATCTAAATATAACGTCGTCCAGAGGAGAACATAAAAAGCGCGAAGGCATCTCCTATGCAGGGTTTAGTCTTTTTGGGTAGACATATGTGGGTTGTTCGGTTTCCAAACCGTTTCTTCCCTATGAATATTTGGTTTTTGTTTAGACAAAGCTATATGCTTGCTTACTATCCTGTCATGACGCTAAGTTCAGCTTACCGTTTATGTAAAAGGTGTGTTGCTTTCCTCATTCTCATGTTGCGAGTAAACCACAAGCTTTAGGGACCCTCACGTTATTTTACGCCCACTGGAGGAAAGTTTAGCCAACCATGATTATCTTTTCATTTTGTTTGTGATATACATAACTAAAACATGCTTCCCAGTTTCTTTTTTCCTTTCTGTTTGCGTAAGGCAGGTCCCAAGTTTAGGAAAGGAGTAAAGGGGTATGAGTCACGGTTCCTGTTATGACTTCAGTTTCAGAACTTTTTTTTCTCGTGCATACATACTTGTGCCTATTTTTAGAGAATGATGGGTGAAGCCTGTTCAGGCTTCGAGTTTAAATTGGTGTGTCCAATCTTGTTTATTTGAGATGAACTTGTGAATTTTGGAAAAGACAGGTATGTTTTGGTTTTATTAATTGTAATGTTTGTGTTTAATCGTGTTGTTCGTGTTTTTGACAAAATATAAAAATGTTTTTTTGCATGTTGCATACGGCCAATACCCTAACATGTTTTTTTTAATATTTTTTTTTCTTAAAAATAAATATTTAAACTTTCAAAAGTGTGTTTTCGCATGGATTTCTTAAACACAACAAAAAATTTATTTCCTTGCATCTTGGATTTTACAACATGTTTGTAAATTTCAAAGGGTGTTGGCCAATATTCCAAAAAATGTAGAAATCCTATTTTTGGAAATTCGTCTTTATTCACTATTAATATTTGGATAAAGAAGTCTCAAAAGGGGTAAATATCCAAAATATTACTAGGAATAATTTGTTATTATTCATTATTAATGTTTGGATAAAGAAACCCCAAAGGAGTTAATATCCAAAATATTATTAGGAATAGTTCGTTATTATTCACCACGGACGTTTGGATAAAGAAACCCCAAGAGGGGTTAATATTCAAAATATTATTGGGAATAATTCGTCATTGGTCACTATTAATACTTAGATAAAGAAACCTCAAGTGGTAAATATCAAAATATTTTTTAGGAACAACAAAGTCGTTATCCCTTAATAACAATTGGCAAATAACCTATGAAAGGTAAATGTCCAAAATATTGTTAATAGGAATACGACTTGTTTTATTTTTAACGGAAGGATCGATTTATGCCTAAAATTTTATTTAGAACAATTTAATTACGTATCCTTGAAAGAAGCCTCAATTATAATTGGGGACATTTCAAATTTTGATTCCACAATTTAAGAGTCATGAAAATTTGAAATACTAAGGCAAAAATGGGCTTTTAAAGCCCCTTGAATTTTCTTAGATTTCTAATTTTTTTTCTTCTTCTTTCTCTTGCGATTTACGAGTCGCGAACACTTGAAATACTAAGGGGAAAATGAGCTCTTAAGCACATTGAATCTCCTTAGATTTCTATCTTAGTTGTATCCAAATTCATAAATTCTGAATTTGTTTCAAATCAAACGTAGACTTCAAGAGATCTGCACCGTTTCTCTTTGGAACTCTACTAACATATCTAAAGGTATGATCTGTATCTGCCAAGGGTTCCTTCCCTTAGACTTTGAACCCAATTTCATTCATCAGAGCAGACTTATCCTAGGAAACTGATGGGATTAGAGAACATCAACACCATAGCAATTATAAGGCAAACCAAACACCAAGCAGCTTACCTTAGGTAGGGCGTATTAGGGGTGCAAAAACCTTCTCTATACGCAACCAGTCCATTGCCTTAGAATCTCTGAAAGACCAGTTAGGTTTTCTAGTGACCATAATACTAGGTGGCGATTCCCTTTTTCACAAAACAAAGACCCCAACATCAATCCCTGCTAAGGGTCGCCTCGACGTCGAGCTCTCGAGAGGGTACGACAGTGAGTATGCTACCTCGATACCTAGGAAATATCGAAGATAACCTAAATCCTTCATTTCAAATTGTTTAGCAAACTCTGTCTTCAAAACTGAAATACCATCAATGTCATCACCAGTAATAATCATGTCATCAAAATATAAATACAGAATGATACAACCTGCATTAGTGCACTTAATAAAAAGAGCAGAATCATGACTGCTAGAAACAAAGCCAATAGACGAGATCTCAATAAATAATTTCTCAATCCAAGCACGGGGTGCTTGTTTGAGACTATATAATGCTTTCTTAAGCTTACAAATATATCCAGAGTCATGTGAAATACCAAGAGGGGGTGCCATATAAACTTCTTCTTGAAGATCTCCATTCAAGAAGACATTTTTAACATCAAGCTGATAAATTTGCTACTGACAAATCGAAGCTACGATAATAAGAGTACGAATAGTAGTCATTTTTGCAACCGGGGCAAATATCTCCTCATAGTCCATACCATACTATTGTGAGTATTCTTTTGCAACCAGTCTAGCTTTGTATTGCTCAATAGACCCATCAGAATTAGTCTTGATCTTATACACCTAACGACAACCAACAACACTCTTACCAGAAGGTAAAAGAATCAGATCCCAAGTATCTGTCTTATGCAAAGCATAAAGTTCCTCATCCATAGCTTGCTGCCAAAGCGGATCAAAAATTATCTCTTTATAAGAAGAAGTCTTAAAGAGACAATGAATAGAAGCTAAAAAGGAAGTAAATGATGAAGAATAACAAGAATAAGCAAAATCCAGTAGTTTTGTGGACTTATAAATGCAGATGGACTGACGTGGAGGTCGATCCACAATCTCAGATGAAGCTTGAGGGGCTGTAGATGAGAATGGAGCTTTAGATGTGCCAGAGAGCAAAGTACCAATACATACAGAGTATAAATTGGTCGAGCATAGGGAGATGTATCATTACAATAATCTTAAAAAAGGGATCTATACGAATAAGATCAAATTTAGTCAGGCTATGAGTATTGAATGGAATAGAAAAGAAAGGTATATACTCAAGGAAGACAACATGACGAGACACATAAAGTTTCTGAGTTATTGGATCAAAACAACGATAACCGTTTTTACCTTCACCATAACCTAGAAAGACATAAATAACAGATCGAGAGGATAGCTTACTGCATTCTACATGAGGACAAAGAACGAAACAAGTACAACCAAAGACTATAAATAAGGAATAATCAGGGACATACCCTTATAACTTTTCAAACAGAGATAGACCCGAACTATGAGAAGATGGAATTGTATTAATCAAATTTACAACAGTAAGAACAGTTTCTCCCTAAAATTCACCAAGAACAAAAGCAGACAACAAGAGAGAACGAGCATTTTCGACAATATGCCTATGTTTTCTTTCAGCAACACCATTTTGCTCTAGAGTATCTGTATATGAAGTTTGGTGGATGGTTCCATCTATGAAAAGCAATCGGCAAAATTTATTAGAGGTTTATTCCCCACCCAAATCACACCTAAAGCATTTGATTACAACATAATGTTGAGTTTTGATAAGAGCTCAAAAAGCTGCATATCTCTCAAAGAATTCAGAATGATGTTTCATTAAATAAACCCAACAATAACGAGTATGATCATCAATAAAAGAGACATAATATCGAGACCCTCTTTTTGTGGCAACAGGAGAAGGTCCCTATACATCATAAGGAACCAAATCAAATGATAAATAAAAAACATAAATACTTCAATTAAAAGGTAAAGTGGAAAATTTTGCCACTTTACATCCACTACAATCAGAAATGTCACAAGTTTTCAAATTTTCTAAAGCTCATGTGGATGCCAAAAATCTCAAATGAGAAGATGAAACATGACCTAAACGAGAATGTCATAAATAAAAACTAGAAGATGAAGGACTCAAATGAAAGGAAGACAAATCAACAATAGTAGTAGCAGCGATAGCAGCAACTATTGACACTTTTAACTCATCCAAAATATATAGTTCATTCTCCCTATGGCCTATCTCAATCAGCTTCTAAGACTGCAGATCCTATACAAAACAAAAAGAACCAAAAAACATGATTTAATAATCACTAGAATCACATATTTGACCAACAGATGCAAGATTCAATTTGGGTTTCAGAATAAGATAAATATTAGGAAGAGACAAGTGAGGTGTGACAACAGAACCAACACCTGTTAAGGGCATAGGAATGTCATCAACAATCATAACAAAAATTGAGGACAAAGAGGACACAAAGGTAAAAGATAAGGAATCTGGAGACATATGATGGGAAGCACTAGAATTCAAAACCCATTCAGAGTGTGACATACCTGAGGAACTATGAGGCAACTGACCTATGTGAAAAAAAGTGGACATTTCTTATGGCTGCAGGGAGAGAAACTTTAGAAATTGCTCAATCAAAGTATTAGGATCGGTAATAGAGCTCGGGGAAGCTACTGTTGCGGTATTGTGGTGTGATGGTTTATAACCTTGATATAGTCTATTAGCATTAGATTGTGACTGATTGTCAAGCTTCCAAGCTGATTCTGTTGTCTCAACTTAAGACACTAACCCTTCCAATGACCTTTCTGCTTACAAAAACTGCACTCATCAAAGCCAACCCTTGTGTAAGGCTTGTTCTGATGATTAGAGAATGACTTAGAAGGTACTACTAGTACAGAAGGATTTGAAGTAGAAAGAATTCCCTTTTCAGAATAAGACTGAAGACGTATTTCTTTAGCCAATAACTCACTAACAATAGAGTCAACATAAAGCAATGGAGAATGATGTAGAATTGAACCTCTTAGTCCTCCGAAATCACTACAAAGTTCTGTTAAAAATTGTACCAATCATTGTTGTTGTCTACGCTTAATATAGGCATCACATGCCTTTAATTCTGCCGATTCTATAAGAGCCAATTGATCCGAAAGATTTGTCATAGCAGAATAAAACTCTTGAATACTTATATTCTTCTAATGAAGAGCTCGTATGTCATGCTCTAATTGATACTGTTTTGCAAAATTTGATTGTGTGAATAACCTTTGCAGATGATCCCAAACCTTTTTTGATGTCTCATACTTCGCCAACTGAGTACCTATCAAATGCTCAACAGAATTGTTGATCCAAGTAATGATCTTTGCATTATTTTTTTCCCATGTATCTATCAAAGCATCATTTCCCTTCTCAATATTCTTAGGTATCATATAAATTCCACTAACGTACGCCAACATCTTCTTACCTTTAAGGAAATTTCTCATTACATAACTCCAATACAAATAGTTCTTCCCATCCAACCTCACACTCATAGACTGAAGTGAATGATCTCTTTTAATAGCCATAATCAACAATCACAGAGAACTAGAATGCAAAAGCAGCGAAAAATAAAATACCAAATTGCAGAAACTGAACAGAGATAGTAAAACTAAACAAATATCTACTTGATGAAATATCATAATAATTTGCAGAAACTGAATGCAAATATCAAATTGCAAAAACTGAAGGGAAGACGAAATACCAAATTTTACAGAAGCGAAATACCCTGACAGGGGCACGCTGCCCCCTGCAAACCCCCAGCCAACTTACCGTAGAGTTGGATCCGCGAAAGCTGTGTTCGGGATTAAGCCTCGTTCCATAAAACCAACTCTGATACCATGTTAAAATAATTAAGATCAAACACAAAAAGGAGGCTAGAATTCTGAATGATCTATATATTATGAGTGCTTAGTCTTAACCTAAATACAAATAAAGTATATATATGTTAAACTGAAAGTATTATTCTACCCTTAATAAATAAGACTACATAAATATTATTTAACATGATCATATTTCTGTAAAAACATTTGATTTAATGATAAAAATGTGGATGTTAAATGATAACGCGTTTATGATAAAATTATTATCCTACATATCCTCCAACAATGTTAGATTTTAAATTTTATGTTGTTCAAAATATTCTATATGACATGATTGATTTAATTATTAAATATATTTGAAGAAATAATTTAATGATTGTTTAAACCATAATTTAATTATACTATTTTTCTTAGTAATGAATTATTTTTTAAACAAATACTTTTTAAAAGTATTTTGATAAAAATAACAAATCTTTATTTATTTTTCAGATATTGCAATTTTAATAATAATATATATTAAAAGAAAAACAATTTTTTTTTGCGTTTTGTTCTATCTTGTTCTTGGTCAACTAAATAAAAAACAAAATATTTATTTTATCTTACACATTACTACTAAATACAACTCCATTTTCTTCTCCTATTTCATCTTTTTTATTATTATTCTAGCTATCTCCATCTCTTATGTTTCAATATTATAACCAAAAACTATTTTTTTTTGAAAACATTTTGATATACACCCATCAAAAGACACCCACAAAGGATTTGGATGTTACGAGGGATTTCCTAAACCCTACGTGGATCTCTTATTACTATGTTACTGTGTTTTGTGTCTCAATTTTGCTCATAGAGTATATAGCTGGGTGTTTCCTACCGGCAAACATTCCGACGTATGCTATGCACTCGACAAAATTTAAGTATTCCTATAAAAAGAGATGAAGCACCCTTTTGATATTGTGTTATAAATGAAGTTGTGTTAAATTTAATTTTTTTTTATTTAAAATTAATAATTTTTTTATATTTTTCAATTATTTTTAGAAGTGATCATTTTCGGTTCGGTTTTTATATATATAAAAAAAACCAAATCAATTTAAAAAAAAAAACAACCGAAACCGGTTCAAGCCGATTGGTTTCAGTTCGGTTCGGTTTTTTTAGAAAAAAACCGGTTCAAACCGGTTTGACTTGGTTTTTTCTGTTTTAGCTCGGTTTGACTTTGTTTTTTCCGGTCTTACTCGGTTTGGGTTCGGTTCAATTTGATTTTTTCAGTTTCAGGATTATAAAACTGAAATCGAACCGAACCGGTCGGTTTTTTCAAAATTCTTATTGGTTTAATTGGTTTTTTTCGTTGTTCGGTTTTTTCAGTTAATTTTTTTTTCCAGTTTTCTCTGTTTAATTTATTTATTTGCTCATCTCTAATTATTTTGATTTGCTGATATTAAAAATAATTTTTTTAAAAACAAATATTATCTTAAATGTTATCAAGTAAAAATATTTTAAAAGTAATAGTTACTTCCTTCCCTCGGAAACAAGAAATGTATAATTAAGTGTTGGAGTACAAGAGAAGGAGGACAAGGCATCCTCCAAGCTTCAAAACTGAATTTTCTTTTCTATTATATTTCCCTTGACGAATGTTGAGGGACGCCATCCCTCTAACTAATTGATTTCCTAGTCTACCTAAATTGGTCAGAGGTGAGGTTATTATATTTGAATTAAATTTGTTGGTTGTTTTGTTAATTTAAAAATACTTTTAAAAAATATTAAATTTATTTTTAATATTTTTAAATCATTTTAATATTATAAAATCAGAGCTCTTTTTTTTTTGGCTTCTTCTTGCCGTCTTAACTGTGACGGGCTCCATTTAAGTGAGCTATAAATCTTTCTTTTCCATTTACAGTACTGGTAGCTACCCATGCAGCCCATTCTTTCAATATTAGGAATTTGAATGAATGTTAATGGTGGGCTTCTCGAGTTTTTTTATCAGTCCGATAATGGACAAAAGTACATCCCAAACCATGTCAGATAATGATATATATATATATATATATATATATATATAATTTAAAAAAATATATTAGAGTTACATAGTTCTCTTCGCAATCATAGTTATAAAAATCAATTTGGATATCCATCTAAAAAATGTTTGGGTTATAAAGTTAGATGAACAACTCATCATTTTTAATAAAACAATAATATTTTACTTTTTTATAAGAATTTAACCCGACTAAATCTTGATTTAGTTTGATTTTCACTAAAAATCTGATTGAGTATAATGGAATTGGCCAAATCAATGTCTTGCATGATTCAACTAGAAATCTTTTAGGATATCCAAGTTTTTCTATGGGTTGAGCAAATTTAATAACTATGTTTAAAAAAGTTTTGGTTATGATTTGATCATTTTAGGTTTATGATGAATTTTTTTTTTTTTATGTTTTGTATCATTTTGATGCGTTGATCTTAAAAATAAATTTTTAAAAATATAAAAATATTATTTTAATACATTTTATTATAAAAAATATTTTAAAAAATAATTGCAATTATATTTTTAAATAAACTATATTGTATTTGTTTTTACTTTGCTTCCGTGGTTGTTATGGATTACAACTCTCTATAATAAAAAAATACAAGACAAAAGCATCAACTTTATGTTTCTGTTGCTATATTTTTTGGTTTCGGTGATGAAAACACGAAAGCAAAAACAAACATGATGTCTTGCCAAGTAAACTAGAAAAAAGTTGTAATAAAAAGAAAATTGCATGCAACAACTAAGATTGTTGCATTAAATCATAGCTCAAAACTCCAACGGAATTCAGAACTCCTAATCTTGTCAACTTTTGTTTCTGATTTTTAATTGGATTCTACCATAATCTGGAAATCCTTGGTTCTTCTCAATCTCCGGGAACTGCCGATTCATCGTGGCGAAGCCTTCCTTCTTGTCCAGGCGTATGGCTGCCATGACTGGTAGAATTTTCAAAGATGCATATCGCTCATTATTTATAACGGCTATAATCTCTTGTTTCCCACCCCAAGCCCTTGGTTCGTGTTGTCTGTGAATTCTTTAAAAAATATGATAACATCAGGAGTCTCAACTCCAATTGGTGTGCTTGAGAGAGTACCAACAGACTACTGAACATCATCCTCCATCTCCTCTTCATCGAGCTGTTCTTCCTTTTCCTCCTCCTCCAAACCAACCCACGTTCCATGAGGTATCCAGCAGCAGGACTGTCCCTGTGAATGCTTCCAGCTGGTGAAATGTGATGAGTTCTAATACTGTCCTCCAAGTTGAGCAAGCGGCAAGCGTCCTTGACACCATGTGGTCTTGCCGGAGACATGGTCATGCTTTTGAAATACGGTGGCTCATATCTTCCATGATAGAGTCCCACCGGGATCTTCCATGATAGTTTCCCCAGATTGAATGGCAATTATTGCATTTGCTACATATTTCTACGCAGCCTCCGGCCCTCCTGACTAGATTCATGGTGTAATGCTGATGCTTCAGAATCTGGTGTTGCCCAGGAGACAATTCAAAACACAACCCGCAGAGGAAGCAAAGTCATGGAGGAGCAAGAAGCTGGGCAGATTCTTGGTGCACTGAGGAAATTGCCTGGGAGGAGATATTGAAGGTTGGTGTTTATTTGCATGTTCATTCATCTACATTTACTTGGAATATGTCTTGAAACATATTTCTTCTACTTGTGCAGAACTACGACAATTTATTTGTGAGGAACGCCAAGAACGGTAGTTTTTACATTCAATCAAAGGCTCCCAGGGCAAAGTAATGTTTAGAGGCTGTGTATCAAGGAAAGGTGAGGGCACCCTTAATGAAAAATACAGTTATTAAACTCGGTTTAATTTATCCCGTGTTACTTAATAAATTGAAGATTCATAATCTAACTCAAATGAGATTTATAATTAAAATCCCGTTTGTTTGCTGAAAAATAGTTTTTTTTTAGAAAGTAAATTCTGGAAAAATAAATTCTAGGAAAGTATTTTTCGATGTTTGGTAGTGTAATGAAAATAGGTTGGAAAATATTTTCCAGTGTTTGGTTATGTTATAAAAAAATAAGCTGGAAAATAACTTATTAATATTTTTATTTTCTTAAATTTATTAAAATAACAAGGAATAAATCTTACAAATTAAAAAGTTGAATGAGAATAAAATTGAAAAAAATATAATTTCATAAATTATCTCAAATAAAATAAATAATAATCAAAATCATAGAGATCAAATCTAAAAAATAAAAAAAATTGAAAGATGAATAAATTAAAATAATAATAATTAACATTTTATAAATTATTTCAAATAAAATAAGTAACAATCAAAAGAATAAGGACCCAATTTGATAGATAAAAAAATTTAATTAAAAAATGATAAAGGAAAATCAAATAGCAATTATAAAAATGAGGACCAAAATTAATATAAAAAAATAAATTCTAAAGGATGAAATTGAAAAACAAATATTCAAAACAAAATATATATAGCAATTAAAAGTTTGAGGACCAAATTTAATATAATCAGCAATTAATATGACATTTCTAAATTTTTCACAACTTCTGGAAAGTGTTTTCCGCCCAAAATAAAAGGAAAACATTTTCCTGGAAACCAAGCCAAATTTTTCTTTGACTGGAAAGTGTGTTTTTCGTTGATCGAAAAGTGTTTTCCGTTAACTAACTTTCATAATGACAAACAAACACAGAAAAGCTTAAAAAGTGGTTTCTCGAAAACCACTTTCCAAAAAATAAACACAGCCTAAATGGGATAAGATATTAATTCGACAAAACCTTGTTATTCTCATTTGGGTCTTCAGTGATTTGGTTGACTTCGTTCAAATTTGATTAAGTTAGTGTCTTGTAAAAAAATAAAATATCATCATTTTAATAAAATAATCGATCTAATAATCATCCAATTGACCTGACAATCCAACAACCCTTGCTTTTTTATGGAGGTCAATCTCGATCGGACCTATATTTGGGAATTTGGTAGAGATAGCCATTTGCACATACTACCCCATGTATAGTTATTGTTTTGTTTCCGTGAGATGTCCAGAAAGATAGAATTTGCACGCCTCTGTTTTTCTCCATCATCTTGGTTCAAATGCTCGTTGAAACTTGTGGTCACCTCCCATGGTAAATTAATCTTATCTCTTATAATTTAGACATAAAGAAGCAGAAGAAAAGGAGATTTTGCCCATGTTGCTCTGCGTTGCATCTTTAGAAATATCTGTTCGAGTGTCTGCTATTAGAAAGACACTTATTCAAATTAAGTTGGCATCATATTAATATTATATAGAGTACACCAAAGAAGGAAAGGGCAATGTTACATTATTGATGCGGGTTGCATTAACTATAACTAAAAAAAAATTAATGTTTTACTGCAGCAAGAATTATTATGGGTTATGAGTGCTTTCATTATAAATTACACTATAACAGGAGTTAATGTGAACTATGAGTGATTTCACTGTTTGGTGGGGCATTGTGAGGCTCCAGACATGCTTCCCTAGGCTAGCTCGAGTTTTGGTGAGGCTACAACTCCTAGGCTACAGACACCTGACGCTGAGACTAGCAAGCCCTAATGCCCGCGTGCCAAGTGGGACTGCAAGTCCCAGGGTGCAGACACATGGCACAGGGACTGGTCCGCACGCGAGGCTGCAAACCCGCGTGCCTAGAGTCTGTAGACCCACTCACAGTTTGCATACCCTCGCTATTGGGCCTGCAAAACCTCGCACCTGGGGTATGCGGACCTCCCAAGGGGTTGCAGACCTCGCAAAGAAAAATAACAAATTTGAAAAAAAATAAAAACAAATATAATAACAATTTTTATTATTGTTGTTGTTGTTATTATCGTTAATAAATTTTATAAAAAGATTATTACTATAAAAACTTGGACTAGACAAGTTTAATATTATTATTACTATACTAAATATTATTATTTTTATTATAATTAATATTATTAATATTAAAAATACTACTATTTGTATTATCAATATTATTATTTTGAGTATAATTAATATTACTAATATAATAATTAATAAATTCGAAAACATTAATATTATTAAGGTTCTTGGGTCTTAGGTTTCTAAATATTATTATTTGTATTATTATTAAAAGTATTAATATTAAAAAATATTATTTTTGTTGTTGTTGTTGTTCTTATTATTATTATTATTATTATTATTATTATTATTAATAAAATAATTAATAAATTTGAAAAACATTATTATCAATATTGAAAAACAACCATAGATTTGATTTGAAGTGTAAAATTAATTATCATTATCATTAATAAATTTTAAAAAACTATTATTATTATCAAAGAAAAACTATAATTTTTTTTGAAAGATTAAAAAAAAACAAAAATTTTAGCACACAAGTTAAATATTATTGTTGGATTTTGCATTACAACTAGGCTTAACACTCTTGGTTTGACGTTACAGCCAAACCTAATATTTTTTGGTCTTAAATCATTATGATATTTTTTTATTAAAATAATAGGTGAGCCCGCGGCGTAGCGCGGGCCACCTAACTAGTAATAGCTAATGAGCATCATTCATGTATCAAATCAACAAGTGTAAGTCCCATTGATTTGCTGAAAAGTATTTTTTTAAAAAAAAGTGATTTTCTTGAAAATATATTCCTGAAAAGTAAATTATTTTTGATGTCAGGTAATATCATGAAAAATAAATTGGAAAATATTTTCTAGTGTTTGGCTATATTATAAAAAATGAACTAGAAAATAAAGTGTTATTATTATTTTTTTCAAATTTATTAAAATAATGAAAAACAAATCTTACCAATTAAAAAGTTGAATGAGAATAAAATTGAAAAAATAATATAATTTTAGAAATGATCTCAAATTAATAAATAACAATCAAAATAATAGAGATCAAAGCTAATAGATTAAAAAGTTGAAAAATAATAAAATTAATAAAAAACACAATTTCATAAATTATTTCAAATAAAATAAATAAGGATCAAAAGAATAAGGATCAAATATGATAGATACAAAATTTCAAAAGTATGATTATTTTTTATATACATTTCAAAACTATGTTTTATTTGAAAAAAATATTAAATTGATGATTTTTTAGTGTTTTTTTTATATAGTTTTGATGTCCTAATATAAAAACAAATAATAATATAAAAAAAATTATTTTAATATATATTTTTTTAAAAATCACTTTTAAAAAATAGCATACACCGTAATATTAAACAAGTAATAAAAAAAAGTCTGAATGCATCAGACAAGTTTTTTTAAAAAAAAAAGAAAAATAAGCATAGCTTCTTATATAATGATTGAATTTAGTTGGAATTTTGCTAGCCATTCTACAAGCTTGTTGGATCGGGCTTTAACCAACTAAAGTTGTTTTCATGTTCAAATTATATTTAAAATATCTTTTATAGTTTTATCTATTTTTCTAATTATTTTTTGAATTTCTTCTTTAATTAAGTTTTGGAATTTTTTTTATTCAACTTTCATTAACTATGCAGATTTTAGCACTTATTTAAATAGTTTTGTGTATTACTTTTCAACAAAATATAAAATTATCATTAATAATATTCAAAATTTATCAAACCAAATTTATTTTTTTAATATTTTAGTTATAGTTCTAGCACCGAGAAATCCTAATTAATTTCTCAGCATTAATTGTTAATGTAATATTATGTTTCCGAGCAGTCGAATTTTCTTCCCAACGTGGATACTTGAACTCGCAGCCATTTACATATAATAAAAATAAAAATAAAAATGTACTTGTATACTCAAATTCTAGATGCCCTTTCAAACAAGGAAGCGGTGGCATTTGATATTCAAATAATTTAATTAGAATCAGCAAAATAAAATAATAATTAAAACACGAAAATTATTATTTATGTTAATACTTGATGTACGACTTATTCGCTTGGATGAATCCGTCGAAAAACTATATATATATCTTCCAGTCATTATTATTAGACCCAGCCTAGAGTTTGAGTCATTATGTTAGCATGAATCAATTGTTTTTTTATTAAAAATTATTATTATTATTATTTAAACCATTAACATTGATGTGATACAAGCTATTAAAAAATTAGCTAGGTCAATTAGTTTTAAAATTTAATTAGAAACTTAATCCAAATTAAAATCTGAATTTTATATTTTTGAAGTTAACCTATAAGGCCAGGGTAGGTGTAACAATAATTTTGTTTTTTTTACAATATCTAATAGAGGGTTTGACATTGCCACTAAAATATTATTTGCTTAAAATTTAAAATTTTATTTATTTTAAATTAATTTTTTAATGTTTTTGAATGATTATAAAATTAATGATCCAGAATTATTTTTTTTAAAAAAATATCTACATACTAGTACGTGACGATAATAATAAAAATGAAACAAAAGGGTTTTTTCACTTGTAAATTATCATTTTTTTAATAATATTTTTTGGAATTGATAAATCAATTAGGTTTAAATGAATTAACGAAATTTTACTGAATTAATATTTTTATTTATTTAAAATAAAACTAGCTTAAATCAAATTTTAAATTACATCAACTTATCAAATGTTAGGTTTAACAATCATACTTAATTATTGTGTTGTCCAATAGACATAATGGCGTTGCAAGAAAAAAACAATTGTGAAATTGACTTAGTGTTAGAATCTAGAAAAAAAAAAAAAAAAAACAAGAAAGAAGCAATTGTGAAGTATTAAAAAAATGCAAGATTATCCCTAACATCTCAATCACGTCCTCTGGCACGTTTGAAATTGCTGCCTAGTTAATCAAAATTTAATTTTTTTTATATTCTTAGATATTTTGATATGCTAAGTCAAATACAACTTAAAAAAATATATTATTTTAATATATTTTTAAATAAAAACTAACTACTATTATATTCTTAAACATTTCTTTAGGAAGCACCGGTGGCTTTAAAAAAAAAAAACATTGAGAATATTTGTAAGAGGATAGAATCAACTAGAATGCAATTAAATGAAAGACAACAAATCCAATAATTATAATAATCTAAATTTTGATATCAGATGGACCGACCCCTCGAACTTTAAGACTTGGAAGCCTGTGATGGGGCGTTCAGATAATCAAGATTGAGACCTCCTAACTCTCACTTCACCTGCTCCACAGTTGCCTGTGACTTATTCCCTATAGTTGACAAATTAATTAATTAATTAATTTTCATGGTTAAATAAATCTTAAAGCCACTTAAAACCCAGTCTTTAATCGATTTTGCAAGGAAGGGAAGGGATTTTGGTAAGAAAAATCATTAAATTAATGATGGACGATGCTATTAATAAATTACTTAATTATTTGTCATACTTAGTGGATCAGTTAAGTAATTTTATTAAACTATAGGGATTAAATTATAATTAATTCCCCATCACCATGAAACAACCAGAGCATATGCTTCCAATTTTATATTCCGTGAGAGGGTAACAGGATACCTACCGTTTTAAAGGAACGAAACTGAAGAACATGTGCCCGTTAAGTTCTTTCTAGTGACCTAACATTTTTTGTCTGATTGCAGGAAGGTTCTACTTATTTGACTATTTAGTTCGAAAAGATAGTGTTTAAATTATTTTTTAAAATATTTTTAGTTTAAAAATATATTAAAATAATATTTATTTTTATAAAATTATTTTTAATATCAACACATTAAAACAATCTTAAATAATAAAAAATTAATTTGAAAAAAATATTTTTTAAAAATTTCATTAAAATACTTCTAAAATACAAAAAAACAAATGTAATCCAAGTTCCTTAACTGTGGCGTGCAATCTTTTTCATGGGTTTCGGTCTATTATAAAGGATATCCTTCCTAATAATATGCATCCAAAGTATATGTAACTGTATATATGTTCATTACATGCTAGATATGGATTTGATTATGATTATTTTTTAAAGTATTTTTTATTTAAAAATTAAAATAATTTTTTTATTTTTAAAAACTATTTTTATATCAGCATATCAAAATAATTTAAAAATACTAAAAATATATATATTAATTTGAAATAAAAAAAAAATTTCAAATTTTTTCAATAATATTTTAAAACGTAAAAACAAGCAGGGTCAGATTTATCTTATCCGATGAAAAGTTTAGATTGTGGGTTAATGTGAATCAATCTTAAAATCATGTTGTTTCAATTTTAACGACGTTGTCTTGAACAAGAGAAATTTTTAAAAAAAAAAACTGGCTAGGCCAAGCTTTGGATCGGCGGATTGCTTAAATAAATTTGGATTTAATAATTATATTTAGTTGATTATTTATGGAACAAAATTATTCTGTCTGATTTTGTACCCAAGATCAAGCTATAAAAAAATAACATATTTATTTTGATGAAAAATGGAAACTAAAGTTGAAAAGAATAGAGAATTAATTATAATTAAGTCCACTATGTACTTCAAACAAAAAGAGTTAATTTTTCAAGTTTCTACAATCAATCAATTATATTGACGTCTCAATCACTTAGAATATAGCTTCGAAGGTTTTTGAATTAAATGGGTCCAGCGCATGCATGCGTAGGCTTGTCATCTCTCTCCTTTGAACACTTTCACTTTTGAAAGAATCAAAAGAAAGGAGGAGGCAGCAAAGAAAAAGCTGACACCCACTATGGCACTCAATAATTTTAAAGTGTGGCTGTTTTATCTCTTTCTTCTTGATTTTTATCAGTAATATAATTCCCTCTGTTTGTTTTCCGGTCAACTGAAGTTGCTTGTGCTTTGGATGCTCCGGTTAGCAGAGGGCAGAAGGAAGAAAGCCCTAGCTCGCTGCCTGCCATGCTACTAATCAATGGCGGCATTTGAACAAAAACAACAGCGACAGAAGACGAAGGTGGTGTTTTATTACGAGCAACCTCGTTGCAAAGCACAAGAAGGTCCAGGAAACAACAACTGCCCTAAATAAATAGAACCCAGGTGAAACTGGGCTGTACGGTGGCACAAACAGTAAATAAATTAGATGAAACCCCCCATTTGATCAATAAATTTAAAAAGAAAGAACAGACAAACAATCTGCTAATTAAAAGCCCACTTCCAAATCCGGGTCTACTTCTTCTCCCATCTCACTCCCTGATCTTGAGGAGCTTTTTGAAGCCAAAACCAATACTTGAACATGATAAGATGATGATGTGCAAGATTGTCACGTTGAAGTTTGAGACTGGAGAATGGTAAAAGTTGTAGCTTTCTGACGCAAAACTTAGATCCTTATTGAATGGATTTGGATAGGATGCTTCGTATCTACACATTTCGCTACTGGAGCCTTCCTTTATTACGTTGCTTGAACTAAAACCTGAAAATCGATAACAGTGTGGGAAATGAGAACTGATTAATTACACTGCACAGATTGAAATGTTTTGGCACTAAATGAGATGGTGAGAATTGACTGAAAAGAAGCTTCACTTACGTGATTTGCTGTGATGAATGGAGGAGTTTTTCGAGCCTAGTAGTGTGTAGGAGGTGGTGGAGAAGCATAAATGTAAACTGGGGGTGGAGGTGATTTCACTGGTGGGGGAGGTGAATGGTAGTAGTAGGGAGGAGGTGGTGATGGTGAAGGGGGAGGTGGGGACTTGTAGACATATGGAGGAGGGGGGGATGGAGATGGTGGAGGAGGAGACTTGTAGTAGTAAGGTGGTGGAGGTGATGGGGATGGTGGAGGAGGGGAGTTGTAGTGGTATGGGGGTGGAGGAGATGGTGAGGGGGGAGGTGGGGATTTGTAGTAGTAGGGTGGTGGAGGAGATGGTGAGGGAGGTGGGGGAGACTTGTAGTAGTATGGAGGTGGTGGTGAAGGAGAGGGTGGTGGGGGAGACTTGTAGTGGTAGGGTGGAGGAGGAGATGGCGATGGTGGAGGGGGTGACTTGTAGTAGTATGGTGGTGGTGGTGATGGTGATGGTGGGGGTGGTGACTTGTAATAGTAAGGTGGTGGAGGAGATGGTGATGGTGGAGGAGGTGACTTGTAGTAGTACGGTGGTGGTGGTGATGGTGATGGTGGTGGTGGTGACTTGTAATAGTATGGGGGTGGAGGGGATGGGGATGGAGGTGGTGGGGATTTGTAATAATAAGGTGGTGGAGGAGATGGTGACGGTGGAGGTGGTGACTTGTAGTAGTAGGGTGGTGGTGGTGACGGTGACGGTGGAGGTGGTGACTTGTAGTAGTAGGGTGGAGGAGGAGAGTGGATCGGCGGGGGTGGTGACTTGTAGTAGTAGGGAGGGGGAGGAGAGTGAACCGGTGGTGGAGGTGACTTGTAGTAGTAAGGTGGGGGAGGAGATGGTGATGGTGGAGGCGGTGACTTGTAGTAGTATGGTGGTGGAGGAGAATGAACCGGTGGAGGTGGTGACTTGTAGTAGTATGGTGGTGGTGGTGATGGTGACGGTGGAGGTGGAGACTTGTAGTAGTAGGGTGGGGGAGGAGAGTGGACCGGCGGGGGGTGGTGACTTGTAATAGTAGGGTGGGGAAGAAGAGTGAACCGGTGGTGGAGGTGACTTGTAGTAGTAAGGTGGGGGAGGAGATGGTGATGGTGGAGGTGGTGACTTGTAGTAGTATGGTGGTGGTGGTGGTGGAGATGGTGGAGGTGGAGACTTGTAGTAGTATGGTGGGGGAGGAGAGTGAACTGGAGGTGGAGGAGATTTATAGTAGTATGGTGGCGGAGGAGAGTGTACAGGTGGTGGAGGCGATTTGTAGTAGTAGGGTGGTAGTGGTGATGGAGATGGTGGTGGTGGAGATTTATAATAGTATGGAGGTGGTGGGGATGGTGAAGGAGGTGGTGGTGATTTATAGTAATATGGTGGTGGTGGGGAATGAGTTGGTGGTGGTGGTGATTTATAGATATATGGTGGTGGAGGGGGTGACTTGTAAAGATAAGGTGGAGGTGGTGGTGACTTATAAATGTAAGTTGGAGGAGGAGGTGGAGGTGACTTATAGTAGTATGGAGGAGGACTAGGCTTGTACTTCTCACACTCCTTGTAAGGGGTCTTAGGAGCATAAGCAAATGGTTTAGCTGAGAGCACAACTTCGTACTTTGTCTTGGACTTCACCTTTAGAGAGGCACCCTTGTTACCCCAGTGTAGTTTAGTTGGGATGCTGCATGGTGAACCCTTTGGTGCCATGTGAAGCTTGGCTTTGCATGCCTTGCCTCCATATTTGCTATAATTGAAACCTTTCAGCGTGATGCTGTATTTTCCATTGATCTTGGTTTTACCATAAGCCTTGACCTTCTTTGTACCTTCTTTGCATGTTACTTCCACCACAGCACCTGTTCCATGTACAACAAAAAAATGAGCATGTATTGTCATTACTAACACAATAGCAACAAGTTTATTGTGCAAATCAAACTCAAATAAATGATAGTATTCCTTACCCTCTCTAATAACTACATTTATTCTTAGTAATGGTACCACAATTCCTTATTTGGAATGGAAATTCAAACATGGATGTTCAAATTAATGTGCATGTGTGCATTAGTGTTAATTTAAATAAAATAATTAATTAGAATTAGGTTCCTTTTAATAATTAATAGCCATGATCAAGTTATATGCCTAATAAGTTGGTCGCCATCAAGCATTAATATTATTGTTTGGAAAATGGGTCAATCATATATCTTAGAGACATTCCTATACATTAGAAACATGAAAAATATATGCATAATATGCAAAATCAAGAAAGCGAACATGGGGATGTATGTGAAAATTTAAGAAAAAATATTAGTAAAGCTTAATCAATTTAAAACAAAATGTACCTTTTAGATGCTTTTTATCATGTGACTTCATTGGATATCCCCAGTCATAACATCTGTAGCAATAAACCTTTCCTACCACTTTGACTATTAAATCATGGTGGGGGGGTGAGGGTAAATGACAGGTGGAGGTGGAGAAGTGTAGTGGTATGGAGGAGGTAAAGCCTTAGGTGGTGGTGGAGATTTGTAATAATAGGGTGGTGGTAAAGGATGTGAAGGTGGTGGTGGGGATTTATAGTAGTATGGTGTTGGAGGAGGTGGAGACTTAGTTGGAGGTGGGGGAGACTTGTAGTAATAAGGAGGTGGAGGAGATTTAGAAGGTGGTGGAGGAGATTTATAATAGTATGGTGGTGGAGGAGACGGTGAAGGAGGAGGTGGAGACTTGTAGTAGTATGGAGGAGGAGGAGATGGTGAGGGTGGTGGTGGTGACTTGTAGTAATAAGGTGGAGGTGGTGAATGTTTAGGTGGAGGTGGAGACTTGTAGTAGTATGGTGGGGGTGGTGAATGTTTAGGTGGAGGTGGTGACTTGTAGTAGTATGGTGGAGGTGGTGATGGTGAGGGAGGAGGTGGGGACTTGTAGTAGTATGGTGGAGGTGGTGATGGTGAGGGAGGAGGTGGGGACTTGTAGTAGTATGGTGGGGGTGGTGAATGTTTAGGTGGAGGTGGTGACTTGTAGTAGTATGGTGGAGGTGGTGATGGTGAGGGAGGAGGTGGGGACTTGTAGTAGTATGGTGGGGGTGGTGAATGTTTAGGTGGAGGTGGTGACTTGTAATAGTATGGTGGAGGTGGTGATGGTGAGGGAGGAGGTGGGGAATTGTAGTAGTATGGTGGGGGTGGTGAATGTTTAGGTGGAGGTGGTGACTTGTAGTAGTATGGTGGTGGTGGTGATTTTTTAGGTGGTGGTGGAGATTTATAATAATATGGTGGAGGTGGTGAGGGTGAGGGAGGAGGTGGTGACTTATAGTAATATGGTGGAGGTGGTGATTTTTTGGGTGGTGGTGGAGACTTGTAATAATATGGTGGGGGTGGTGAGGGAGAAGGTGGTGGTGGTGACTTGTAGTAATATGGTGGAGGAGGAGAATGTACAGGAGGAGGTGGTGACTTGTAGTAATATGGTGGTGGTGGTGATTTTTTAGGTGGTGGTGGTGACTTGTACACATAAGGAGGTGGTGGAGAAGGTGATGGAGGAGGTGGTGACTTATACTCATAAGGAGGTGGTGGAGAAGGAGAAGGAGGTGGTGGAGACTTGTATAGATACGGTGGTGGAGGTGGAGAACTGTAAACATAAGCATCTCCTGAGACCGAACCTACATTGCTTGCAACAAAGAGAATAGTCAATGCCACTGCCAATTGAGGCAACAGACGACCCCTAAGGGGGCCGCCACTAGAACCCGTCATTCCTCCCCCTGAAAATCCCACCAGCTATCGGCAATGTCTTGGACTTTCACACCACCTCTCTTTCTTATTGGATTAAGAGAGAAGGTGAAGGAAAAGCTCGTGCTTTTATTTTCTTTTTGATGAGAAAGCATGCATGAAACACAAAGTATATATAGCAATTATGGTCGTTGAAGGAGAGCTATCACCATGGACCAGTACGAATTGGTCTTTAGATATTAATCTAGCAAATGAGGTTCTCAAGCTGGCCTTCCATGCTATTTTTCTTTTTTAAAATCCAAACACCGTTTTGTGCTCTTGGATATTCCTCTATTTAATCATTTAATCATGATTTATTCGCTATTTCAAGTCGTTTTTTATTAATTCCACTCCCCTCCCCGCCCCTGTTCATTTATTTATTGCTGACCTCCCATCACCTTATGATTCATAAACTTTCCATATTTTTGAAGTCCAAATTTGATTATTAGCGCTCTGAGAAGTTCACTTATAAAATATTGTTCTTCCTCTAATACTTGTCAAAGAAGGCAGGTGGCAGCTCCAATATGCCTCCAGCCCTCACACTCAAAAAATCACGACCTGATCGTACCCTTTCCCTTCCACAATCTCATGAGAAAATTCTTAACCAATTACTGATTTCTTGCCATCTTTAATTTCTTTATTATTATCATTATTATTATTTGAAAGATCGTGGTGGTTTTTTTCCTCTCTCTCTCGAAAAAGCACATCCAAACGACAAACCCTTACAGTCCAAAAATACTTTAAAAAAGCAGTACTATACAGGTTCATCGATCGGCATGTTCTGTGGAAATCCTTTAAATATTTTTAAAATTGTGATGATTTTTCGAAACTTTTTCCATGATGTGCTATTTTGAAAAAAGAAACTCTAGGATCTTCAAGAAAACAATGCTATATTAATTAAAGATTTATGAGAGAAATGAGATCGAGAGTCAAAGAAAGCAAGATCTTCACGTTACTGCCTGTCATGGCTCTGTAGATTGCAAACCTCTCCTAATTCTTCAACGATGCACGTTAATAGGGAATATCACAAGCAACTTCTCTTCACGGACGGAAGGCTTAATTTTTTTTAATATATTTTTATTTGGATGCCATGTTTTAATCAATATTGCATGTGATTTCTCAATTATGAGATGTGGATCGATATAAGTGCTAGTGCAGCTTTTGTGTTATTTTGAGCAACACACCATGGAGAGGGGGGGGAAAAGAAAAAATAATTTAAATAAATTAAAAAAAAAACTCAAAATTTCCTGAAACTTTCGGTGCAAACACAGACGAAACAAGCACATGTTATAAGCTGTCAAAGAGAATATGGTTAATTATTCTGATTTATGAGTGCAGTGAAATAATGATAGTGGAAGCCAAATTCTTCTTTCTTCAGACATCTGCATGTCCCCTTGCTTTCCTGAAAACGACCTGGCAAGCAAGAAGAGTGATTGAGGTTTTGTCCCTTAATAAGCTATAATTAATCAATTTGGTTTTTGTTTTAGATAAGGTTAGTTAAAGGTATATCGTGTATAGTATTTTTATTATGCTAATTAGTTAAAAACTACTCTGGTTTTTTTTATCAACAAAAGAAGATTGGTTCCTTTTTCTTTTTTCTTTTTTGGTTTTGAACCTAATTTTTTTTTATTAACAATATAGTTTTTTCATCCAATCAAAGCGGTCATGTGATTATGTAAAAAAAAAAAAATTTAGTATGTGTGTATTTTAAAGGGTATTTGAAAGTTTGATAACGGTTGTTTTTCAAAGAGTTTTTTGCTCGAAAATGCATCAAGATAATAATTATTTTTAATATCAATATATGATCTGAAAATATTAAAAATCATTTTTTAAAAAATTTTTAAAACAAAATAAAAAATGACTCTTAGAATATTTGTTGTTCTTTTCTATGATCAATAAATTGTATTTATTGATGAATGAAGGAGAAGATAATGGAATGAATACTCTATTACTCCAAAAAAAAAAAAAAAACTTTAAATCTAAATCATAACGAGAAAAAAATGTTAGAAACTATTATGATTCAAAAGATAAAATTGAATGATTTTATTTATTTGATGGGACATTTACCAGAATCAGCATGAATTATTTCCATTAAAAATGTTAAACTAGAATAAGTCTAGAATACATCTAGTAAGCACATGGAGCATATTGCATCTCTAGTTTCCATTTCATCGGCCGACCGTCCTCGAGAGGCCATTTGCATAAAAGTCATCGTCTTTATTGTCATCCCAGTTCATGCACACAGCTGTCAATAACTAATCAGCATGATAATGATGAAAAATCTACTACATTTATATTTATTAATTTGACCTAATGATGAATTCCCTTTCTTTCTCATGACAAATGATCAACTACCCAGCAAGTTTACTACCCCATTCAACGTCCGAAGCATTTATGGAACATCTTCTTGCTTGTAAATCAAACCATGGATACCAAACCCGCCCGGCACGGCGGGCATGTCTAGGACTTGACCGAACCAGTTTGGGTTTCATGATCAGCAAAGAAGGAGTTGCTCCGATAAAAATCTTGGATTAACCCACGATCTGAGTAAAACCTTACTGATATTTTATATTTCTTGCATCATTTTGATGTTTTTTTAAAGCAATTAAATTAACCTCGCGGATGAGGGCTTACCTCGCAATTAAATATGAATGGAACCACTCTCACAATTTTGAGAGATAAAAGTCTTGGATTGACACATGATCTGAGCAAAACCCTATTGATATTTTGTATTTCTTGCATTATTTTGATCTTTTTTAAAGCAATTAAGTTAATCTCGCGGATTCATGATGAGGGCTTACCCCCATTCAAACCTCCAAATTGGGTTTAATAAATATGAATGGAACAACTCTAATAATTTTGAGAGATAAAAATCTTGGATTGACGCATTATCTCAGCAAAACCATATTGATATTTTATATTTCTTGTATTATTTTGATGTTTTTTTAAAACAATTAAGTTAACCTTGTGGATCTATGACGAGTACTTACCCCCATTCAAACCTCCAAATTGGGTTCAATAAATATATATGAATGGAACAACTCTCACAATTATGAGAGATGGAGAAAATGGATATACGAACATGTTGCGAATTCTTTGAAATTAAAGGCACCTAATTCCCAGCTCTCTCTCACTCCAGGGAAATCAATGCCGTGTAATGCATCACCACCTCTAAAAGTCTACATTTAGTTTCTGTGTTAAGTATTGAAAATAGGGCATGAGTTGTTAGTGATGAAGTAGTAATATTATATTAGCATTATCTACACCGTTGCCTGCCCTTTTTGTTGCCATGTTGCCTGGAAGAGAGAAGGGCTGCTGGAGGGCCAGGCTGCCGGAGTGCCAGGCTGGCTGGCTGGCTGGCTGGCTAGTGGAAAACACTGAATTCGAAAGGGAATATTAGGAATGAAAGAGACAACATTCAAAGTCGTTTTCAAGGCTTCTAATTTGAATCGTGGAGTGGCCAAGAAAGGCAAATTACATCGACTAATTAAAGTCTTCTGCCTATTTGATTAGCTTTTTATCTATAGAGTCATCAACTCCATCAATCAAAGACATCAGCAGCTGTATTTGCCATTTATTTCCCAAGATTTCTGTCTTGCTTAATTGTACACTCAACTCATCTTCATTTAGTAATTCCGTTACGTTCCAAACGGTGTTTTATAAGATTTTTTTTTTATTTTGATGTATTTTCAAAAAAAAAATACTTTAAAAAATAATTATTATTGAACTTTAAATACCTCATAATTATCTATTCAGTGTATTGTGTATATGGGATTTTGTGTTAAATAATTAGATAATTACTTGCATGTTTATTAGGTTGTGCGTTATTTGTGTATGCAATCATATAATTGGTTATATCTCAATATCGGTTAAGGGAATTAATTAATCTCAATATTTATAAATCTTGTTTTTATTTTTAATACACACACACTTATAAGGGTGCTATTTGATCATATTTCAAGATCCTAGGGATTGAAACATTCTTTTTACTTTAGAATTCATGATGGAGGCTCACTGATATGCTTTTGGAAAAAAGGAAAAAGAAAAGAGAGAGACATTTATTTAATGGAAAGTACAAAAGGAAAGCTTGAACGACCTCTAATCATCCAAGGGGCAAGTTTAAATTAATCCAAAATATGTGTACATCAAGAGATAATGTATACAAAGAACTAAAATAAAAAATATAATTAACAAAAAAAATAAAGATCTAGATTCATATGTATCCGGATCAAATGTGTTTACAAAAGAATTTTTTTAAAAAAAAAAAAAGTAAAGTAGGTGTAGGGTGGGGGGAGTGATTGAGGGGTTTTTTAAAATAAAAAATTAGATGGTAAATTTTATTAAATTTTAATGAGCAATGATATGTAAACAGTTAATATTCTAAGAGTATTTATGAATATGATAATGATTGATTTTTAAATTTATTTTATATAAAAATGTATTAATTATTTTTTAAAAAAAATTAGTTTTGATATTAATAAATTAAAATAATATTAAAATATTTAAAAATTAATTAATTTTTTTTAAATAATTCTAAACAGCATGTTAAACATATCAAAGAAGTGAAAAAAATAAATAAAATAAAAAACGTGCTGCAGAAAAGTGTGATGGCTTCGGGTTCCCTCAGGAGCTGTCAAATCTAGACTTATCATTAAGCGGTAGGTGAAGCAGCTAACAGCCTCATTATAATAATTCCTCTTGTTTAAATTTGTTTTCTAAGAGCTTATAAATATTAGTACTATTAAAATTTTATATAATTATTAATTTAATATTTATAAAATAATCATCTAGACATTATATTAATAATAATAATTAAAAAAAAACCTTTCAAAATAGCCTCTTTCGTTCGCAATTTGCAAACTATTCATCTATCAAACAAAAATGTGATGGCTTCTGGCTCATTGTTTTATTAATGCTGGTTAATTTGAAGAACTTTAATAAATTAGGTAAGAAATTGATGTTATCAGACTTGATTTACTTAATCAGGTTTTTAATGATTTGTAAAATATAAATAATTTACATGCATGGAGTTCCATAATATATCCATATTATATATCAATTAATTATATATCATAAATTTGAATGATATCAGGGAAAGTGAAAGATACTGAAATTAATTAGCACCATCAGACCAAAGAAGAAAAATAACTCTGAATTAACTTGATTAGTGCCTCACAGTACTTTCTTGTACGAAACTAAAAGATATTTTCTAGTGTTATATAGCAGTTTTTTTAATATATATTTTATTTAAAAATATATTAAAAAAAAAATTTAAAATTTTTTTTTAACAACACATAAAAAAATTTAATCATAAAAAAATTAGTTTTCAAAAATATATATATTTTTGAGAAATTAACTGGCACCATCGGATGAAAGAAGAAAAATAGCTCAAATTTTAGAGGTGTAACTTAATTGATCAGACCCTAATTTTACTCTCTAGAATTTATAAGTTTGAGTCCCACGCATTTTAGAGCCATTGAAAGTTTAAATGGTTGTTAATATTAGGACCCGTGAGATTAATCGAGGTGATCACAAACTAACTCGAATATTCACATGAAAATAAAAATAAAATAACTCCATGAATTAACTTAGGCTCTATTTGTTTGCAGGAAAGTGAATTCCTTTTGGAAAGTGAATTCCTGGAAAGTGAATTTCGGAAAAGTATTTTTCGATGTTTGGTAGTGTTATGGAAAATGAACTGGAAAACACTTTCCAGTGTTTGGTTATGTCATGGAAAATAAGCTGGAAAATAACTTATTAATATTTTATTTTTTCAAGTTTATTAAAATAATGAGGAACAAATCTTACAAATTAAAAAGTTGAATGAGAATGAAATTGAAAAAAAATATATAATTTCATAAATTATCTCAAATAAAATAATAATAATCAAAATAATAGGGATCAAATCTAAAAAATTAAAAAAAAAATTAAAATAATAATAATCAAACATTTCATAATTATTTCAAATAAAATAAGTAACAATAAAAAAATGAGGATCAAATTTGATAAATAAAAAATTTCAATAAAAAAATGATAAGAAAAAAGCAAATAACAATATAAAAATAAGGACCAAATTAATATAAAATAAAATTTAAGAGATGAAATTGAAAAATAATATTCAAAACAAAATATATATAGCAATCAAAAGTTTGAGGATCAAATTGATAATCAGCAAATAATGACATTTCTAAATTTTTCACAACTTCTGGAAAGTGTTTCCTCTCAAATTTTCAGGAAAACACTTTCCTGAAAACCAAGCTAAATTTTTCTTTTACTGGAAAGTGTTTTCCATTGACCAACTTTCCTACTAGCAAACAAACACAAGAAAGTTTGGAAAGTGCTTTCCCGGAAACCACTTTGGGAAAACAAACACAGCTAAAAGGAAAACACTTTCCTGAAAACCAAGCCAATTTTTTTTTTGACTAAAATTGACCGGAAAAGTGTTTTCCGTTGACCGGAAAGTGTTTTCCGCTGACCGGAAATTGTTCCGTTGATCAACTTTCTAATGACAAACAACCACAGGAAAGTTTGGAAAATGATTCCCGAAAACTACTTTCCAGGAAAACAACAAAGCCTTAATTTGTGTCTCATAGTATCTCCTTAGATGAAACCAAAACTGAATAAGAGCATCCCTACTTCAT
>JANKYH010000708.1:0-116094 GCA_027475595.1 Populus davidiana x Populus alba var. pyramidalis | reverse complement strand
GTTTTCAGCCCAACTTGAATCACAATAAAATTCCACTTGGAGCTTCATATATGTCCCAAACAATACACAAATGTCTAGCTTGAAAGATTTGATAAGATTTATCTAGTAACTTTGACCATCTGAAATAACATGTTCCCGAACTCCATTTAACCTGAAGATTTACCACAATATATTTTCATGTGTTTAGTATTTCCTGTGAAATTTCAACTCAATTCGATATATCGTTTGAGAGATATACCTGATCTCGCAAAACTAGTCACTAGACATTTTAAGACCAAATTTGAACCTAACTTAATTCATATTATAAATTTCGTAAACTCATAAAATCAGACCCAGTTTACCGATTTTATTGATTTTGCATATGACAAGTCCGATTTTACTGGTTTTCAAGTTTTTAGTTTGATTTTGCATATTAGATACATATTAACTTATAAAATCACTGATTTTACTAATCAACTTGTGACTTTGACAACAATGAGTCAGATGTGCCCAAATGACTTCGAAAGGTTTCAACTTCACAAACTACTCTCATGAACAAAGAAACCAAGGATGTTAACCCTTTGTCATCAGGATCAGGATCAGCCTTTGTTAACCCTTTGTCATCAGGATCAGGATCAGCCTTTGTTAACCCTTAAGGATGTTGAGTCCCTATTCGCAACAGTGCCGTCCACTGTGCCAGAAAGTGATGGAAAGCCAACTGAAAACCTAAGACATCTGTCCCCGTCAGTGGCTGCTGCTCTAGCAGCTGAGAGGAGACTGAAGGAAAATACAGCAGGAATTTCCGTGTGATAATGATTCTTTTCTTTGAACACCAAACCTTAGAATGGAATTGCACTTAAGCAATCTTCTGGCTATGTCATCACTTCCAACAGGCAGCTGTTGTTTCATCTCCAAAGGGGAGAGCGTCTCCCCGGTCCGTCATAGATTGTCTAACCAGAGGTTGCATAGTCGTGTATGATTTTTTTTTTATTGGTGTATATATGAAGAATGCCATTTTTTAGCCCTCTGTCAGTTACAGAGAGTAATTTAACGAGGAATTCGTTGTAGATTAGCTCATAATAAATATGCGTGATAACAAATTAATTAGTATTTTTGTTAAGATATTTTAATGATAATTTAATTTCATCATTGCAGCAGACAGGATTTTCGCATCAACTCCAGCTTTCCCTCATCGAGTTACTCTTAACAACAATCTAAGTCCGTACAAGATCCGACGGAACTCCAGAAAATTGGATTGATAAGGACTTGACCAGCCTCGGCTCATTGAAGGACCACACTTTTTTTTTATTATTATTAATGTTAGTATTCGAACCAACTTGTATATACCTCGACTAATCTCATGGACCTTGAAATTAACAATCATATAAGTCTTTAATGACCTGAGATTTATGAAACCCGAACTGATAACGTCTAAAAAATAAATTTAAAATCTGACCAGTTAAACTACACTCATTAAATTATTTACCATACTTTGATTGACTTGTTCCGTGGTTGTTACGGATACTAATTAATCCATAGTCTTCTCAGTCTCTTCGTCGAAGTTGGCCCTCCATTATGGAAATTTGGCGAGTCTCTCACTCTCACATACACTTTTCCGTTGTCTTTTCAGTGGAGAATATGGAAAGGGAGAAGGAATTATTGATGAACTGGAAATTACAAAGCGATACACCCACAAGTGTGTGTGTCTCACGTCAATTACAATATCTTCCATTGAATACATTGAATTGCTAGAAAAAACTTTCGAGATTAAAGTTTCTTTCATGGAATTCTTTGCTTTTTATCACCCTTTATTCACTTTTCTGCCTGACCATCTAAAGCTTTCACAAGTGTGAAAGCAAACTCAACGAAGACCAGAGATGCGTATATGCTTGCTGCTGCTCGTGTTTCATGATACAAATTAAACCTCAAGGAAGTGCATGGTAGGAACTTCGTGGATTCGTACTCGTAATTTCAGTGTGGCAGCTGCTTTCTTTCTTTCTTTTGAAGAAATATTGGATGGATATTATTCACGAGACCATCCTTGACCTAACAACCATCTAGCTGTAAGGTTTTGTAAACCAGTAATTATCAACCACACCATTGTACATGGCGTTGGAATATAATTATATAGGAAAGTTTTACAACAGAGAGTGAGAAAAATAAGGAAGTAGTTGTTACAGGATATACACTATACTATAATTAGTAACTGTAAGGCAATCAGATGGCATGATTTTCTCCTTAATGCTTGGAAGGATTCTCTCTAGAAGATGTGCTTGTGTTAGCGCCAATACCCCCCCTCAAGTCAAGCGTGGTTGGTAACACGCGAAGCTTGGACCTGAAGAGCAGAAACAGAGATCTTGATGGACTTTTAATAAAGATGTCTGCAATTTGCAAGCTGGACGGCTCATGTTGAATTGTTAAGATACCATTGCAAACTAATTCACGAACAAAGTGAATATCAATGTTAATATGTCGAGATTGTTTTTTAGCAACAGGATTTCGGGCCATGAAAATGGCACTGGCATTGTCACACAGTAGATCAGGCTTTTCTGATGGCTGAAGATGTAAGTCATGAAGAATATTTACGAACCATTGGACTTCAGTGGCAGTGAGTGCTAAGGCTCTATATTCAGATTCTGCATAAGAACGAGAGACAGTCGATTGCTTTTTAGAGGTCCAGGAAACAAGATTGTCACCTAAGAAGATGGCATAGCCAGATGTTGAGCGACTTGTATCTGGGTAGCCAGCCCAGTCGGCATCTGAAAAAGCCAAGATGTTGAAGGTGGTGGATGGTGTAATCTTGAGACCAAAGTGCAGAGTGCCTTTACACATATCTAAGGATGCGTTTGACAACCTGGAAGTGATGGTCCTGTGGATTATGCATGAATTGACTTACTGAGTTCATTACATGTGTAATATCTGGCCGTGTAATGGTTAGATATTGAAGTGCACCAACGAGAGAGCGATAGGTAGTGGGGGAATGAAATGGAGTGCCATCAGCAGCTAGATGTTAGGAAACAATCATGGGAGTGGCAACTGGTTTGGAATCAAGAAGATCAGCACGAAGTAGAAGATCCCTTGTATACTTTGCTGACTTAGAAATATGCCTGTGGCAGAGTGAGTGAATTCCAAACCCAAGAAATAATTCAAGGTGCCAAGATCCTTCATTGAGAACTCATGACGTAGCTTGCGAATAAAGGAATCAATGAGGGACATATTGCTGCCTGTGATGATAATATCATCAACGTATAATAGCAACTAAATAACTTCAGGAGCTGATGAATAGACAAATAAGCTGGAATCAACTTCAGGCTCGGCTCTTAGAATTATTGACCATACTTTGTTCGACTTGTTCCGTGGTTTGCACGGGTACTGATCCTTAATCTTCTCAGGCCCTCCATTACGGAAATTTGGCGAGTCTCTCACTCTCACATACAGTACTTTTCGGTGGAAAATATGGGAAGGGAGAAGAAATTATTGATGAACTGGAAATTACAAAGCGATACACCCACAAGTCTGTACTCAATTACAATATCTTCCATTGAATACATTGAATTTCTAGAAAAAAACTACAATATCTTCCATGGAAATTACAAAGCCATACACCCACAAGTCTGTACTTTTCTAATTGTTATTTACTTTTTTTTTTTAATTGAAATTTTTAATCTATCAAATTTGGTCCTCGTTCTTTTGTTTGTTACTTATTTTATTTAAAATAATATATAAAATGTTAATTATTATTATTTTAATTTCTTCATCTTTTTATTTTTTTTATTTTTTAGATTTGATTTCTATTATTTTGATTATTATTATTTTATTTGAGATAATTTATGAAATTATATATTTTTTTAATTTAATCTTCATTCAACTTTTTAATTTGTAAGATTTGTTCCTCATTATTTTAATAAACTTAAAAAAAATAAAACATTAATAAGTTATTTTCAACCCTCTGTTAGTCTAGTATGATTTTTTTTTAATTGGTGTATGTATGAAGAATGCCATATTTTTTAGCCCTCTGTCAGTTACAGAGAGTGATTTAACGAGGAATTCGTTGTAGATCAGCTCATTTAGCCATTATGTATACTCGCTGCGTAGTTATCGAAGACTAGGTTAAACAAAAATAACAGGACAAAGCTAAGAAAAGCTAGGTCCTCTTCTCCTTAGTCCCATTCAATCTTTGCACCATCTTTCTTTGTCTACTTTTGTTCAGAGAACTGGATCGTCAATATTTCTTCTTTTTCCGTTTTGTATAGAAACACATCGCAATAACCTTCATTACAGCTAGCTATGTTTTGCAATCTCCCATTCCAATGTCTGTGCTGAACAAAGATTTATTCTTTAAACAGAATTGTCAAAGTCTTATGCCTTCAAGAAACCTCATTCTCATGCCATCTCTCATTCGTGAAATGTCCATAGCATATTGGTTCAATGAATTTCCAATGAATTTCCATCATTTCATTAGATGGATTTCCATAGCATATTGGTTCAATGAATTACCCACTCTACCATCCAATGAATTTCCATCATTTCATTAGATGAATTTCAATAGCATATTGGTTCAATGAATTACCCACTCTACCATCCAATGAATTTCCAACTTGATGTTGCATTTTCTAATGAAATGAATTTCCATTAGAAAATTCAAACCCAAAGAACACGATAACAGTATTGTTGTAACCCATTTTTGGGTCCCCACATAAAAAAATAAAATACAAAAAATATTCAAAAAAATATATTATAAAAAATATAACAGTGAAAAAATGCCATAGCGTCCTAAAAATGCTCAAAATTGATTGAGGATGTTCAAAAATATAAAAATTAATTTTTGACAGTATATCATTGACTGATGAGAGCCCTGATGATAAAGAAAATTCAATTTGAGGAAGAAAAATCCAAAATCAAAAGTTTATGTACTCAATTAAATTTTATTAAAGGTTTAATTGAATTTATGGAGAGTTTAATTGCAAGAAAAATTGATTTTTGAGTTAATTTGGGCTTTAATTAGGAGAAATTAATTTTCTGGGGTCAAATTATAATTTTTGGAAGTTAATTTGGTCAAATCAGGGGCTTAATTGCATAAATATTGAAGTTTAATGGCAAATTAGGGACTTAATTGAAGAAATCCGAGACCAACGACTAAATTATAAAACGCGCGCAAATGGAGGGCCGAATTTTGAATCTGACGCATTTTGGCGCCTTTTCCTTTTAAATGAAACGACGCATTTTGACCAAAACGGCACCGTTTCATTCACTGTTGCAAAAAAAAAAAAAAAACAGAAGCCCGAAACGGGGCCGTTTTGACGGCACTGTAGGTCTTCTTCTTCCCCTGGACGCGCGAGGCAGGGGAAGAAGAAGATTTTTCATTCACTGTTGGAAAAAAAAAAAAAAAAACAGAAGCCCGAAACGGTGCCGTTTTGACGGCACTGTAGGTCTTCTTCTTCCCCTGGACGCGCGAGGCAGGGGAAGAAGAAGATTTTTCTTCTCCCTTTTCGCCTACATTCTTTCCCGTTTTTTGCGCAAAAAGACGCCCACCATTGCCTAACGTTGTTATCCATTGAAACGGTAGTGGAGGGGGCGACCAACAGTGGCCGCCCCACCATGACGTCTCCCCTGTTTTTTGCCTATAAAAACAGGGAGAACCAAAGGAAAAAAAAAAACAAGGGAGAAGAGAGGGAGAAGAGGTAGAAAAGAGAGGAGAGAAGGCAGAGAAGAGAAAGGAAGGAGGAAGAAAACGAAAAAAAACACAGAGGAGAGAGAGAGAAGGAAAGCAGCTGCCCACCGTGCCTCCGCCACCATCGCCATCGTGCCTACGCCGCCAGCAGCGCCGCCCAAACGTCACCACAGGTAATCTCTCGCCGCCCCGTCTCCTTCGCCGTTTGCCATTCTCCGTTTTTTATCTGCATGCAGAACGTGAATTAATTCACGTTCTGCAGCTGAAGAGGGCTGGTTACTGTGCTTAGGCACAGTAACCAGCCCATTTCAACCCATTTTAATTTTATTTTTTTTCAGATTTTTTACAATTTTTCCATCACATTTTTTTTTATTTATCAATTTTGCTTAATATCGGGTGGTATTTTACATCATAAAAATATAAATCCGGTATTAAAATACCCATTTTCGTCCCATGGTACTGTTCACACGGCACTATTTACGGCATTGTTCACACATGTATTTAGGCCTGGCTCGGCCCATTCAAAAAGAAAAAAATCAAAAATATTTGCTTCAGTATTTTATAATTTTTCCGCGCAGTTTTTATGTCATTTTGATTAATATCAGGTAGTATTTTACATCGTAAAAATATAAATCAAGTATTAAAATACCCGGTTTTCGTCAAAAACTTCCAAAAATACAAAAAAATTGAAAAAAGAGAAAAACATTTTTGAGCATACGGCCAAGTGTCTCAAATCTAAAAATCATATCTTATTTTTCATATGTAAAAAAAAAAAACAATATTTTAGCATGCATTTTGGCTTTAATAACCAGTTTATTAAAGTCAAGAGAACATTGGCCAAAATCTCAAAAACAATAAAATATTTTATTTTGTTTGATTTTAGTATCAGGGATTATGAATTTATACGTAAATCATATTCCTAATATTAAAAAGATATTTTCTTTTGACGACTTCGAATAGTTAGTTTTTTACCCGATAAAGATAAGGATCTCCTTATAGAGGAGGACTTTTCTTAAACCGTAAACGAACCAACAATTAAAAAAACCACAACACGATTTTAGATTTTATCAGACATTAAAACAATGCAGCCTACCTTAGGTAGGGCGTAGTTGGGGTGCTAATACCTTCCCTTTACGCAACCAGTCTCCGTACCCGATCTCTAAAGACCAGTTAAGGTTCCTAGTAACCAGAATACTAGGTGGCGACTCCCAATCCATATTTTCACTTGTAGAGACAAGAATTCCTTGTCTCTCCCTATTTGCCAGGAATAAAATATTCCGATTTTTCTCTGAGGGTGGACGATCGTCGCGCCGCCGCACACGTGCGACAAGTATATCCATTAATACTAAATTTGGAGTAAAGAAAGTAAATACAGAGAGGGCCCATGTGCTCCAATTTGCATGACTTTTTTGGACGGAATGTAGATTCAACAAATGAAAAATATAGAGGTTATTAATTTGAATTTCATAAATTTCATCTAATATGGAGACCACTTGTATAGATATTGTCAATAACTTTCTCGTAGAGCAATTTGCACGTAGTGTTTTTGTGGACATGAGCTCATGGAAGCCTGTGCCTCATCCTCCCGTGCAGATCTTGAGGTGCCACCGGGTCCAGAATCCTCTGCTATAATATTTGTTTTTGCAAAAAAAATTATTTTTTTATTTATTTTAAATTAATATTAATACGTTAATATCAAAACTAATTTTTAAAACTTAAAAAATATTATTTTAATATATTTTTAAATAAAAATCATCAACTATGTACTTCAAAACAAATCCTAAACCATGATATCATGATTTTGATTAATTTATTAGGTCCGATAATAATATAACAAAGTTATGTTAATATAACAAAGCAGACCAATAACACATAAATATAGTTAAAGTTATGTTATTTTTTTAGAGTGCTATAAATTAAAAAATTAGATATAAAAATGAAAAGGCAAAGAAAATGTGTTCGCATCGAGGTAAAGTATAATAACAAATATATGTGATAAAAAATTAATTAGTATTTTTGTTTAGGATAGTTTAAGAATAATTTAATGTTTTTATAAAAAAATATTAAAAAACATTAATTAATATTTAGGTTTAGGATACTTGAAGAGTAGTTTAAATATTTTTTTATAACAAATAAAAAAAATTATAAAAATTATTAATTAGAATTTATGTTTAGAAAACTTCAAGGATAATTTAATTTTTTTATATAAAAAATAGAAAAATATTATAAAAAAAGTATTTAGGATATTTCAAATGTAGTTTAAATGTTTATTTTATATATAAAAAAACATTAATTAACATTTCTGTTTAGAATACTTCAAGGGTAGTTAAAATATTTTTTTATAACAAATAAAAAAAAAGTATAAAAAAATTAATTAGAATTTATGTTTAGAATTATTCAAGGATAGTTTAAACTTTTTTATAAAAAATAGAAAACATTTATAAAAAAAAAAATTTAGAATACTTCAAGTGTAATTTAAATATTTTTTTATAAACAATAAAAAATATAATTAGTATTTTTATTTAACATACTGTATGATAAAATAATTTAAATGTTTTTTTATAAAAATAAAATTATAATCTGTTCCGTGGATTGAAAGGAACTTCAGAAAAATGGATTGATAGGAACTTCATTTTTCTGTTCCCGCGGTTGTTACGGGTACTGATCCCGTTGTAGTCTTCTCAATTTCTTTTCAGTGGAAAATATGGAAATTATTGGTCAACTGGAAATCACATGTGTCTCACGTCAATTACAATATCTTCATTCAATTAGTGATCAAATTGCTAGACAAAAAACTAGTTTTTTTTTTATTGGAAATGACCTTTCATTATAGAGGATAAAATATTTTGTATAAAAAAATACAATTAAATTTTACAGAGTATGTATCTAAGTAGTTAATTTCAACTTAATTAGAGAAGAGATGTAATAATCAATGATATTAAAAACAATTCCAATATATCATGTTTTCCTACCTATAAATAATACCTCTGCATGGAAGAGCCTAATCTAGTACCATAGCAAACCATATCCTATGTCTCTTGAAAAACACACCATGACGACGTCCTTACTAAACAAACCATTCTTCTCCTTCTTTCTCCACATCCTGTTTTTGCTCCTTCACATATTCAGCTCTTCTTCCTTCTTTGCTTTAGCTGAACACACTTCCTCCACAGCTTCACCATTTGGTAATAATAATACAGAAGCTGAGGCTCTTCTCCAATGGAAAGCCAGTCTTGACAACCAAAGCCAATCTCTCCTGTCTTCTTGGGTCGGCATCAGCCCTTGCATTAACTGGATTGGAATCAACTGTGACAATTCTGGAAGCGTCACCAATTTGACACTTGAAAGTTTTGGCCTGAGAGGTACGCTTTATGGTTTAAACTTCTCATCCTTCCGTAATCTTTTTTTTCTTGACCTTTGGAACAATTCTCTTTCTGGAACCATCCCACAAGAAATTGGAAAATTAAGAAATTTATCTGTCCTTGTTCTTTCTATGAACCAACTCTTTGGTCCCATCCCTTCTTCTATTGGAAACTTGACAAGCCTATCTGCGCTCTTTCTTGGGGTTAACCAACTCTCTGGTCCATCCCTTCTTCTATTGGTAACATGAAAATGCTCATTGAGCTTTGTTGTAACCCATTTCTGGGTCCCCACATAAAAAATAATAAAATACAAAAAAAATTCAAAAAATATATTATCAAAAAATAGAACAGTGAAAAAATGCCAAAGCGCCCTAAAAATGCTCAAAACATTGCTTAAGGATTTTCAAAAATATAAAAATTATTTTTTGACAGTATATCATTGACTGATGAGAGCCCCGATGATAAAGAAAATTCAATTTGTGGAAGAAAAATGCAAAATCAGAAGTTTATGGACTCAATTAAATTCTATTAAAGGTTTAATTGCATTTATGAAGATTTTAATTGCAAGAAAAATTGATTTTGGAGTTAATTTGGGCTTTAATTAGGAGAAATTAATTTTCTGGGGTCAAATTATAATTTTTGGCGTTAATTTGGTCAAATCAGGGGCTTAATTGCATAAATATTAAAGTTTAATGGCCAATTAGGGACTGAATTGAAGAAATCCGAGACCAAGGACTAAATTGTAAAACACGCGCAAATGGAGGGCCAAAATTTGAATCTGACACGTTTTGGCGCCTTTTCCTTTTAAATGAAACGACGCGTTTTGACCAAAACGGCGCCGTTTCGTTCACTGTTTAAAAAAAAAAAAAAAAAAAACCCAAAACGGTGCCGTTTTGAAACGGCACCATTGTCTTCTTCCCTGCGCACACAGAGAACAGGGGAGAAGAATTTTTTTGTCTTCTCCACTTTTCGCCGAACTTCTTTCCCTGATGGCTTCAAAAAGACGCCCACCATTCGGCGCCCACTTGCCTCCTTTTTCTCCACTGATCGATAGTGGAGGGGGCGGCCAACAGTGGCCGCCCCACCGTGACGTCCTTCCCCTGTTTTTGCCTATAAAAACAGGGGAAGCAGACCAAAGGAACCGAGAACAAAAAGGAGAGAGAAGAAAAAAAGGAGACCGAGGGAGGGAACAGAAGAGGGAATATAAGAGAAGAGAAGGGAGAGACAGAGAGAGGAAAGCAGGAGAGAAGGCAGAGAAGAGAAAGGAAGAAGCAGAGAAGAAAATGGAAAAATACAGAGGAGAGAGAGAGAAGGAAAACCACCTGCCACCGCGAACCGCCAGCACCGCCACCCCCACCCCTGCCGCATCAGCTGCTGCCAGCATCAACACCGTTCCAGGTAACTTTCTCCACTGTCATTTTTTTTTGCTTCGGCTTCGGCTTCATCTGCATGCAGAACGTAAACGTTCTGCGGCAGATGAAGATTAATTAGCTAGTTACTGTGCTGTGCACAGTAACTTGCTAATTAAGTCACGGTTACTGTGCACAGTAACTTGCTAAAGAGGAGGACTTTTCTTAAACCGTAAACGAACCAACAATTCAAAAACCACAACACAATTTTAGATTTTATCAGACATTAAAACAATGCAGCCTACCTTAGGTAGGGCGTAGTTGGGGTGCTAATACCTTCCCTTTACGCAACCAGTCTCCGTACCCAATCTCTAAAGACCAGTTAAGGTTCCTAGTAACCAGAATACTAGGTGGCGACTCCCATTCCAATTTATTCACTTGTAGAGACAAGAATTCCTTGTCTCTCCGCATTTTTTTTCCAGGAATAAATATTCCGATTTTTTTCCTTGAGGGTGGACGATCGCCGCGCCGCCGCACACGTGCGACAAGCTTTATCTAAATCAAAATAATTTATCTGGATGTGTTCCTTCAGAAATAAGACAACTTAAATCCCTTGTGGACTTGACATTACTATACAACAAATTTCACGTCCCATTGCCCTCAGAGATGAACAATCTCACCCATTTGACGTTTTCGTCTTTGAGTATCAATGAATTCACGGGTCATTTGCTACTAGATTTATGCCATGGAGGATTATTGGAACTCTTTACTGCTTCCAACAACTACTTCTCAAGTTCAATCCCGAAAAGTTTGAAAAACTGTACTAGTTTATACCGAGTAAGACTTGATTGGAATCAATTAACATGAAATATTTCTGAGGTTTTTGGTGTCTATCCACATCTGGATTATATTGATTTGAGTTACAATAATTTTTATGGTGAGCTTTCTTCAAAATGGGGAGATTGTCGTAACATGACAAACCTAAAAATCTCAAACAATAATGTTTCTGGTGAGATACCACCAGAGCTTGGGAAGGCTACTCAATTGCACTTGATAGATCTGTCATCAAATCAGTTAAAAGGAGCCATCCCAAAAGATTTAGGGGGTTTGAAGTTGTTGTACAAGCTTCTCCTTAACAACATCTTTCAGGTGTCATTCCCTTAGATATTAAGATGCTTTCCAATCTTCAATTCCTTAATTTAGCATCTAATAATCTGAGTGGATTGATTCCAAAACGACTTGGGGAATGCTCGAATTTATTGTTGCTAAACCTCAGCGGTAATAAATTTAGAGAAAGCATTCCAGGTGAGATAGGCTTTCTACTTTCTCTTCGAGATCTTGATCTTAGCTGCAATTTCCTGACTCGAGAGATACCGCGGCAACTTGGGCAACTGCAAATGCTGGAAACTCTCAATGTCTCTCACAACATGCTTTCTGGACGGATTCCGAGCACTTTCAAAGACATGTTAAGCTTAACAACTGTGGATATATCATCCAATAAGCTACAAGGCCCCATTCCCGATATCAAAGCCTTCCACAACGCTTCATTTGAGGCATTAAGGGATAATTTGGGTATATGCGGCAACGCCAGTGGTCTAAAGCCGTGCAATCTTCCAAAAAGCAGCAAAACTGTTAAGAGAAAGAGTAACAAACTTGTGGTTTTGATTGTACTCCCTCTTTTAGGAAGCTTGCTTTTAGTGTTTATTGTGATTGGAGTTTTATTCATTCTCTGCAAAAAAGCTAGGAAGAGAAACGTTGAGCCAGAAAATGAACAAGATCGAAACATATTCACGATATTGGGCCATGATGGGAAGAAGTTGTATGAGAATATCGTTGAAGCTACAGAGGAATTCAACTCCAACTACTGCATTGGCGAAGGAGGATATGGAATTGTTTATAAAGCAATGATGCCACCAAAACAGGTGGTTGCTGTGAAGAAACTTCACCGGTCACAAACAGAAAAGTTGTCCGATTTTAAAGCTTTTGAAAGGGAAGTTTGCGTGTTGGCAAATATTCGACATCGAAATATTGTGAAAATGTATGGATTTTGCTCACATGCAAAGCATTCTTTTTTGGTTTATGAGTTCGTTGAAAGAGGAAGCTTGAGAAAGATTATAAGCAGTGAGGAACAAGCAATTGAGTTCGATTGGACGAAAAGGCTAAACGTTGTGAAAGGGGTGGGTGGAGCTTTATCCTATCTACACCATTCTTGCTCTCCTCCGATCATTCATCGAGACATTACCAGCAATAATATCCTTCTGGACTTGGAATATGAAGCACACGTCTCCGACTTTGGCACAGCTAGACTGTTGATGCCTGACTCATCCAATTGGACCTCATTTGCAGGTACTTTTGGATATACTGCTCCAGGTGCGTAGCTTTATTTCAACATTAAGTTACTAATGTGTAATAGTGAAGATAATATATAGTGTTTTTTTAGCTTTTATTATAAAGTCTTTTCTTTCAACTATTTGATAAAAAAACCATGTATAATCATTTTTTTTTTTGGCAGAGCTAGCTTACACAATGAAAGTGACTGAAAAATGCGATATCTATAGCTTCGGAGTGGTAACAATGGAGGTGATGACAGGAAGGCATCCAGGCGATCTCATTTCAGCACTCTTATCACCAGGATCTTCGTCATCATCGTCGATGCCACCGATTGCCCAACATACACCATTGAAGGATGTGTTAGACCAACGCATCTCGCTTCCTAAAAAAGGAGCAGCAGAGGGCGTTGTCCACATGATGAAAATTGCACTTGCATGCTTGCATCCCAATCCCCAATCTCGGCCTGCAATGGAAAAAATTTCTTTTGAGCTTACAACGAAGTGGCCTCCACTGCCTAAGGCATTTTGCACAATAAGTTTGGGAGATCTCTTCTCATAGTGTTTAGCTAGCTACTTCTATTTGATTATCAATAGGAACAATAACTTTTTGTAATATTAATTTGATCATCCAACTTTTTTCCTTTCAAATTATGTTGGCACTGTTTTATGCGTTAGAATTTGTTTTTCTTTGCATGAAGGGTTTGAGAATATTTTGATTTTAAATTGAAGATCAATACACTACGGAATGAAATTTTAAGTTATCGCTGAAACAATTAAAAGAACAAAGAAAATAATCAACTGCAAGAAGGTAGCAGCAGGACCCACTCTACCATCCAATGAATTTCCATCATTTCATTAGAAAATTCAAACCCATAGAACACGATAACAGTCTATTGGTTGGTGAAACTTTCATTGTGGAGTCTTGTAGATAAAATTGCCCTCGTTCCCAAAGAACACGATAGCAGCAAGACCCACTCTACCAACCAATGAATTTCTAACTTGATGTTGAATTTTCTAATGATTAGTTTTTTGCCGACTGAAGCTACACAGAGCTAATTGTGATATCATTCCCAATACAAGGAGACATAGACTATCGATAAGGGCTACCATTCAACCATGATGGGCAGCAGTGGCGGAGCCAAAAACTTTTAAATGAGGGGGCAAATTACTAATAAATATTTAATATTATATATTATATAGATACGTGTTGTATATAGAGAAATCAATTTGAAATGCATGTGCTAACTCATGTCGGGCAAAATTAATTTAAGAATATTTTTAAAATGAAAAAACTTACATTATAATTATTATTTTCGAGTTTTTATATTTTGAAACTGTTTCATAATGACTTCATTTTTAATTTTATTTAAGATATTCTTTCTCAATATATACAATTAAACTTTCATTCATCTATTTCTAAATCTTCCAGGGGCTAGTGAAATTATTGGCAACAATTCTTTATTGACTTGTTATTTTATACAAATAGGTTAAATAAAAATATTAATATATATTTTTAATTTTTTTTGTGTCCCTAATGTTTTGAGTTGTTCAGTACTTCATTTTTAATCATTAGTAAGTTGATCGCCATTATTTTTCATATGAAATTCATAACAAAATACATATTAATTAATCAAAACTCATTTCAATTCATATTTATATGCATATAATAGTATCCATATACATATTAATTTAACAAATCCAAAAATTATTATAAAGTCTAATATTTTTAATAACTAATTATTAAGGAATAAAACTAAAATTAAACAATGGAATGAATAAAAAAAATAAAGAAAATTCTTCTAAAATATAAAGCATAAAGCATAAAAGGTTACTACTTACTTAACTAATAAATAATTTAGGACTTAAAGAAAAATTTTATAAAAGGAAAAGAGGCAGGAATAATAATTCAAAAAAAAAAAAGCTTGGTAGTTAATAAATAAAATTAAACTTGATAAATTATTATATTAAAATTATAATATAAAAAAATATTAAAAGAGAAAAGGATTAAGGGGGCAATTGCCCCCTTAATCCCCATTGTGGCTCCGCCACTGATGGGCAGTATGAAGCTTCAATAATACCATTCAATGTATTTTTTATATAAAAAAATACATTGAATAAAAGTAGAAAAATAAATAAAATAATATAATATAAAATCAAATCAAATATAAAATAAATTAATTAAATTAATATAAAAAATAAAAATATTTTCATTTAGGATACTTCAAGGGTAGTTTAAATGTATAAAAAAATTAATTAGAATTTCTATTTAGAATACTAAAAAGATAATTTAAAAATAGTCTTGTATTGCCACCAAAAATTGAAAAAAGAGAAAAACATTTTTGAGCATACGGCCAAGTGTCTCAAATCTAAAAATCATATCTTATTTTTCATATGTAAAAAAAAAAAACAATATTTTAGCATGCATTTTGGCTTTAATAACCAGTTTATTAAAGTCAAGAGAACATTGGCCAAAATCTCAAAAACAACAAAATATTTTATTTTGTTTGATTTTAGTATCAGGGATTATGAATTTATACGTAAATCGTATTCCTGATATTAAAATGATATTTTCTTTTGACGACTTCGAATAGTTAGTTTTTTACCCGATAAAGATAAGGATCTCCTTAAAGAGGAGGACTTTTCTTAAACCGTAAACGAACCAACAATTCAAAAACCACAACACGATTTTAGATTTTATCAGATATTAAAACAATGCAGCCTATCTTAGGTAGGGCGTAGTTGGGGTGCTAATACCTTCCCTTTACGCAACCAGTCTCCATACCCGATCTCTAAAAACCAGTAGGTTCCTAGTAACCAAAATACTAGGTGGCGACTCCCAGTCCATATTTTCACTTGTAGAGACAAGAATTCCTTGTCTCTCCCTATTTGCCAGGAATAAATATTCCGATTTTTCCTTAAGGGTGGACGATCGTCGCGCCGCCGCCACGTGCGACAGAATGGCGACTCCACTAGGGACTTTGTGGACTAAGCTTTGTTCTTGTCTGATTATTATGTTTTATTTGTTGTGGTTTGCATGTGTATTTTTAATATGCATTTTCTTTATTTTTATTGCTTACACGTTTTAATTGTGGTACATATATATGTTCATAAGGTCAATGCTTTAATTTGTTGAAACGAATACACAAGCCTTGAAGTTAAGTGGGGAATTAACGATCTGCCCTATCACTATTGGTCGGGTTCAGATGCGTGAAACACCCAACTCATATCTGAGAGCCTGCTTGATAATGGTGAGCATATGTGCCTTAACTGTTCTTTGCAACGCCTCCATACTACCTTTATGAAGGACGTCACTTGGCAAATATGAGACCCTTTTTAAGACCAAGTAGAAAACCTATTCACATTCATATAATTAATAGACCCTGTCTTTAGTTTGTATGCGCTATCTTTCTTTACATCAAGGCAAACCCTTCTTGACACATTTTGAACTCAAGACTGTCACTCAGAAAATTTTCATTGAACAGTATGGGCAAGAATCAAGATTCTTGTTTCATCATGCAAGAGTTATAATCATATGTCATCCCTCGAAGGGCAAGTTCATCATATAAATTACATGTTCATACATTTAACATGCATACATGTCAGATTGAAATGGAAGATGGAAGATGAAGAGCGTGCTCAACGTGAGGCCTATTTGCACGAAGAGTTGGAGTCTCTGAAAATAAGTGTGGCTCACCTCACTAGCTTACTCAAGCAAACACTATGAAATACCTCTGATGAAGGTCCTTCTAATCAACCGATCACCTTTGATCCGGCTCCTACTACAGTTCAGCCTGAGGAAAGAATGAGCGAACATGGTCAAGAACCTCAGCAAAATCCAACATTTGTGCAGTCAACAACACCTGCACCATCCCCAACAGTCGTGAAGGCATCTGCTAATGAGTCTCACAAGGCTAAGTCATCTGATAGCATTGATCAAGCTAAGATAGAGGCGTTGGAAGCCAGACTCAAAGCCATTGAAGGGATAGACTTATATGACCCGGTACGGGCAGCAGAGATGTGTTTGGTCCCAAATGTGGTTATCCCAAAGAAATTTCGTGTTCCTGAATTCATCAAATACAGTGGAACACAATGCCCCATGACTCATCTCAAATCCTACTGCAATAAAATGTCAGAGGTAGTACATGATGAAAAACTACTCATGCACTTTTTCCAAGACAGTTTAAGTGGGGCAACTTTGAGTTGGTACATGAGATTGGATAACACAAAAATCCACAACTAGAAAGATCTTGTGGATGCTTTCGTCAAGCAATACAAGTACAACATGGACATTGCGCCTGACAGAACCAGTTTGTCCAATATAGAGAAAAAGGATAAAGAAAGCATAAGGGAATATGCTCAAAGATGGCGAGAATTAGCTGCTCAAGTACATCCCCCACTTCTGGACAAAGAGATGGCCTCTTTATTTGCCAACACACTCAAAGCACCATATTACAAACATATGAAGGGTAGTTCAGCTCAACAATTCACTGATGCAGTGATAGTGTGTGAATGCATAGAGCAAGGTGTCAAGAGTGGTAGAATTGCTGCACCAACCAAGAAAAGAGGCTTCGAAAGAAAAGAGGTTCACCATGTTGAATATGGCTACATGGGTAAAACAAATACATCCCAAAATTACCATACTCCATCCCAAATTGCCAACATCAAAAAACCTGAACCCCAAAACTTTCAAGCCAAAAGCCAAATTGGAAATTTCAAAAGGGTTCAAGAACAACTACCTCCACTACCGTTGTCGCACGTCAAAAACATCATGGCGCGCGGCATCGACTGGCGATTATTAGTTCTGTTTTGCTGATTTGATTCTTTGGAGTCACCACCTAGTAATTCATTGAGGGCTACTAGGAAACCTGATGTACTGGTCTTGTCAGAGATCGCGGGTAAGGGACTGGTTGTGGTTAGGGAAGGTATTAGCACCCCTAACGCACCCTACCTGAGGTAAGCTACTTCGTAGATTTGATGTGTCAAAGAAGTTTTAAAATTTGGTTCATTCATCGAATTTTAGAAAATACAACTTACGTGTAACTTCATAATTCTTTATCCGTGAACAAATCAAAATATTAAATTCTTCTTTATTCTTGCAATTTTATCATAATAATAAAAAAAATCATTCATAAACAAAATACACACCACATTCACTTTCAAGCTTCGTGGACTTGATGTGATTTTAAAAATAAAACTTTAGCTCAATTCTTAGGCTTTGATAAATAAGTTATTAGTTCCCAGAATATATATAGATACATGTTCTACATTTTTATGGAAAATACAACATGATTTTTATCTGTCCTTTAGATATTTTTGCATATAAATTAAATTCATTTTTTTATTATTCAATAACATTCATAAAAAAAAATTACAAACACACACAAACATTTCTTTTTTCTTTTTCTTTTTTATTATCACTTTCTTTTTCTTTTCTTTTCTTTTACACCCACATTTACAAAATACAAATACAAATACAAATTCAAAATAAATAAATAAAAAATACATCAAACAAATTTTAAATTACAAAACAGCCCCTAAACAATCTAGAAACCACTTCTGCACCTCCGGAACAGTGGCGGCGCGTCTGCTCCACGCGCCACCGCCACTGGCGGCGCGTGGGTTCACGCGCCGCCACAGAAGAAAACCAACAACAGGGGGGTCCGGGTCGACTTCTTCCCCTCTTCTTTTCCTCGCCGGCGGTGACCTGCAAAGCAAACCCCAAACACAGCAAGCAGTTGATTTTAGTTTTAGATCTGCTTTTAATCTATTTTTTTCTTTTTGTCGGTTGTTCGGTTCTTCTTCCCCAGTGGACGATCTGCTGCATAGTGGCTGCACGGTCGGCAACTTCTGTGTAGTCCGCCGTGTCTGGGCTGCTATGGGAGGCGATGAGATCTGTTGTGGTTGGCCGAGAGAGGGAGGCGCTGTTGTTTCTGGGGGAGATGGGAGATCGTGACTGAGGGGCTATGGGTTTGTTTGACCGGTTGAGAAAGGAGAGGGACGATGGTGGAGCGGCTGTTTGAGTCCGTTCACGCTAGTGAAGGAAGCTTTGTTGCGTCTGTGCTGCGGGCTGGAAGGCGGCGCTCTCGGTGGCTGAGAGAAGCACCGCTGGGAAGATGGAGATTTTCGGGCAGCAGCTATTTTGGACAAGGAGAGGGGAAGTTCAAAACGGGGGTGGTGGCTCTAGTGAGGCCAAGAAGGAAAAAAATGATTGGCCGGCGGTGAGAGGGAGAATCGGTTTTCTATGGGTCTGTTGGGTGGAAGGTTGGAGATGAGGAGAGGCGGGGTTTTCTGGAAAAAGGGTGAGTGGCCTCTGGTGAAGGAGAAGAAAAAAAAAAGCAAAGGGTGGGGGGCTGCCGGCTGTTTTCGGGCAGGGAGAAGAAAACTATTAGGGTTTCTTTTTTTTTGTGTTTTTGGTTCCCTCTCCCCAACATTACAAAAATGACCCCCTCCTCTCCTTTGAGTTTTCAACCTATATTTATAGGTAAAAGTTTGTTCAAGCCTCCAAATTGGTCCCTCAACTTTCTTTTTTTTGTAAATTTTGATTTTTCTTGTTTTTTCTTGTATTTTTAAAAATGAGCAAAATCAACATCAATTCTATGAGAAAAATAATGATTTTAAAATGACGCGTGAAAAGTCGAACGTGTTCGAAAAAAACAATTGAAAATTAAAATTCTTTTTAGAAGACGTTGAAAATGCTAAAAACATTGCAAATATATTAAAAACATATTTTTTTGGATTTTTGTTGTTTTTCACTATTTTTGGATTTTTCGAAAAATTTATTAAAAAGGTCGGTCAAAAATTGGGTAACAACAGATGCCCCCTCTTTACAATGCTTACGAAGCAAAACTCCTCAATGTTTTGCATAGTAAGCTTTGTAAAGAAAAGAAAAAGAAAAATATCTTATTATCTTGGGCGACATGCCCCTTTTGAAGAAAAATGGTCTATTTTCAGGGGCGACCGGCCCACACAATCACACTGGTCTACTTTCACGGGCGACCTGCCCACACATACTCAAAGTGGTCTATTTTCAGGGGCGACCGGCCCACACACTCACACTGGTCTACTTTCACGGGCGACCTGCCCACACATACTCACTCTGGTGTATTTTCAGGGGCGACCGACCCACACTCTCACACTGGTCTATTTTCAGGGGCGACCTGCCCACACACTCACACTGGTCTCTTTTCACGGGCGACCTTCCCTTTTGATTGGGTTTACCTGAGATCCCATCTGGCGATCTAACAAGAACAAAAATCGGTGTGTAGCTCGATCAACCTGAAATCCCATCTAGTGATTCTGCGTGATTAGGCTAAACTGAGATCCCTTCGCCGATCCCCTTTAACCATAACCAAGGTCTGTGTGGTTAGACTGAACTGAGATCCCTTCGTCGATCCCCTTCAACCAGAACCAAGATCCTTTCCAATTAGGTTAAACTGAGATCCCTTTGTCGATCCCCTTTAACCATAACCAAGGAATGTGTGGTTAGACTGAACTGAGATCCCTTCATCGATCCCCTTCAACCAAAACCAAGGTATGTGTGGTTAGATTGAACTGAGATCCCTTCGCCGATCCCCTTCAACCAGAACCAAAATCCTTTCCAATTAGGTTAAACTGAGATCCCTTTGTCGATCCCCTTTAACCATAACCAAGGAATTGTGTAGTTAGACTGAACTGAGATCCCTTCGCCGATCCCCTTCAACCAGAACCAAAATCCTTTCCAATTAGGTTAAACTGAGATCCCTTCGTCGATCCCTTTTAACCATAACCAAGGAATGTGTAGGGTTGGGCTAGACTGAGATTCCTTTCTGCAATCCCCTCTAGCCAGAACCAAAATCCTTTCCAATTAGGTTAAACTGAGATCACTTCGTCGATCCCCTTTAACCATAACCAAGGAATGTGTAGGGTTGGGCTAGACTGAGATTCCTTTCGGCAATCCCCTCTAACCAGAACCAAAATCCTTTCCAATTAGGTTAAATTGAGATCCCTTCGTCGATCCCCTTTAACCATAACCAAGGAATGTGTAGGGTTGGGCTAGACTAAGATTCCTTTCGGCAATCCCCTCTAACCAGAACCAAAATCCTTTCCAATTAGGTTAAACTGAGATCCCTTCGTCGATCCCCTTTAACCATAACCAAGGAATGTGTAGGGTTGGGCTAGACTGAGATTCCTTTCGGCAATCCCCTCTAACCAGAACCAAAAATCCTATGTGTGGTTGGGATAGACTGAGATTCCTTTCGGCAATCCCCTCTAACCAGAACCAAAATCCTGTGTGTGGTTGGGATAGACTGAGATTCCATTCAGCAATCCCCTCTAACCAGAACCAAAACCTGTGTGTGGTTGGGTTAGACTGAGAATCCATTCGGCAATCCCCTCTAACCAGAACCAAAAACCTGTGTGTGGTTGGGATAGACTGAGATTCCTTTCGGCAATCCCCTCTAACCAGAACCAAAATCGTGTGTGTGGTTAGGATAGACTGAGAGTCCTTTCAGCAATCCCCTCTAACCAGAACCAAAATCCTGTGTGTAGCTCGGTCAACCTGAAATCCCATCTGGCGATTCCCTTTAACCAAAGCTATATGAGATCCCATCTGGCGACCTCATCCCACCAAAACAAAAGAATGTGGAAAAAAAACGGTCTCAATGGGTGACCTACCCAGATGGAAAGAATACGAAGTGTGGTCTCATTGTAAAGGGGTGACCAACCCAAGTGGAAGATGTGATATGACAAGTGTGAAAAATAGGACTTACCTGGCAAAGTCTTGAGGGGATGACAGAAGAAGGGCTGGAAAACTTGGTGCTTCCTGCTAATTCCAGATCATAGGTTTTGAAAACTCAGTGTTTCCTGACTGCAATGGTTGAAAACTCGAGGCTTCCCGATTGTAAAGTTGATCTTTTCATTTCTTTGGGATTTCCCTAATGGTAGGGTTCATCCCATCTTCCCTTTTATTCCATGATCAAAATTGATTCTTTATTATCATTGTTGCTACCCAATTTTTTACCCATGTTTTTGATATATTTTCAAAAAATTCTAAAAATAGAGAAAAACAAAGAAAATCCAAAAAAATATGTTTTTTAATATATTTTCGTCATTTTAGCATTTTCAACGTCGTCTAAAAAAGAATTTAAATTTTTAAGGGTCTTTCGAATGCGTTCGACTTTTCACGCGTCATTTTTAAAATCATTGATTTTCCGCATTTTGAGTCGACGTTGATATTGCTCGTTTTCAAAAAATACAAAAAAACAAGAAAAATCAAATTTTACAAAAAAAAGAAAGTTAAGGGACCAATGTTGAAAGCTTGGCAATATTTTTTGCCTATAAATACTGGTGTCCAACACTTGCCAAAAGGGGGCAATTTTGAGTCATGGGGGCAATTTTGAAACATCACATAAAAACCCCACCCTTTGTTTTTTTTTCACCCCGACCAAACAGCCCCCCAAAAAACAGCCCCAATTTAATTTTTGTCCCCCATTTTCCAGACCATCCCCATCTTCAACCTTGAGCCACCCGTCTCCCCTCAAACCCAAAAAAAACAAAACCCCTTCCCTGGGTTCATGGGTCCAGCCTCTCGGCAAAAAGCAAACAAAAACAGCCCCCACTGATTTCATATCTTGATCTTCTTCCTCAGCCTTTGCCAACAGAGATGGGACTCCCTTGACGCTCATTTTTTTTCTCTTCTCCCTCCCGACCAGATTTTTTCTTTCTCCGCCGAAGCCACCAAACTCCTCTCCCCTGGTGTTTGATTTGCTCTCTCAGCCCCCCAATCAATCTCATTTTCCCCTTACAAATCAACCTCACGGCCTCCCCTTCACCTCCAACATTTCTCCCGAAACCCCACAAAACACTCTCCCTCTCCTGGCCAATAGAGCACCAGAGAGCACAAAACAGATTCACCGTTCCCCTGTTTTCCTCTCCTGCTCCAGCCCCTTTCTCCCTGCAGTTCCCCCTTGATTTTTCCCTTCCCCGGTCACAACCGAAACGAAACACAAGCCTCACTTCCCCCTATCACAGCTCCTCTCTCGATTCCACTATCTCCCCAACACAACCCATCTCCTGCAGCCTCATCTTCCTATGTTTTTTATTCCCCAAAAACCGTTCCCCTGCTTTGTGATTTTTGCTCCAAAAGCCAGCCGGTCGCGCCCCTCAACACCGCCACCCACAGACTAGTCATCAGTAGCCCCGGTCGCCTCCAGCACTCCTCCTCGTCGCCAGCTCAGCCACACCGCGAGACAAGCTCCCCTCCTCCAGCCGTTTCCCAGCAGTGGCAGCAGCAGCGCCGCCCGATCAACCACCAGCAGCTTCCTAGTCATCGGCGGCCACCAAAAGAGAAGGGAAGAAAATCGAAGCCGATCTGCCAAGAAGAAAAAAACAGAAGCCGATCTACCAAGAAAAAAAAAAGGGAACCGAAGCAGATTTTAGAACAAAGACAAAAAAAATTAAAATCGACTGCCCTTGCTGTGTGTTTTTGGATTTGCAGGTGACGGACAACAAGAGATTGAAGAGAGGAGGAAGCATTACAGCCCCCTCACGCTGCTGGATTTTCGGGGCGGCGCGTGACACGGCGGTGCGTGGGGTCCACGCGCCGCTACTGTTCGGGCAGCCCAGAATTGTTCCTGAATTTGTTTTGGGTCATTTTTGTAATTTCCAAATGGTTTAATGTAATATTTGTTTAGTTTTTTCAGTTTTTTGTAATTTGTATTTTGTAAATATGGATGTAAAAGAAAAGAAAAGAAAAAGAAAAGAAACAAAAATAAAATAGTAAAAGTGTATGTGTGTGCTTGTATTTTTGTTTTATTTATTTGTATATAGTTTTGAATGATAAAATTGCAAATATATTAAAGAAGAATTTAATTTTTTGATCGGATCACGGTTAAGAATTATTAACTTATACATCAGGTTTCCTAGTAGCCCTCAATGAATTACTAGGTGGCGACTCCAACGAACCAAATTCAAGCAAACGCAACAACGATATAAAAATCGCCAGCCGATGCCGCGCGCCGATGATTTTTTTTGGGGTGCGACAGAATGGCGACTCCACTGGGGAAGGTACTGTTTCAAACATTATTGGACTAAGCTTTGTGTATTTGATGTGTTTAAATTTTTTACATTTTTATCTTCTTGTTAAATATTTTTTCCATGCATTTTTTTTTAGAATTGTCTCATGCATCACCTGTATTTATTTTGAGAAAGCACACACAAGCTTTTAGGTTAGGTGGGGAATTAGCGATCTGCCCTAAGACCATTGGTCGGGGTTTAGATGCGTGAAACACCCAACTCATATCTGAGTGCCTGTTTGGTAATGGTGGGTATATGTGCCTTAACCATTCCTTGCAACGCCCCCATACTGTCTTTACGAAGAACGTCACTGGGCAGATATGAGACCCTTTTGAGACCAGATAGAAAACCTACCCATGTTCACATATTAAATAGAACCTGTCCTTAGGTTGTATGTGCTATCGTTATTTGCATCCGAGCAGACCCTTCTTGAAGCATCTTGAATTCAAGACTTATGGGTGACACATTGTCCGTCACTCCGAAAATTTTCATTGTAGAATTTGGGCAAAAATCACGATTCTTGTTCCATCATACAAGAGTTACGACCATATTGTCATCCCTCGAAGGGCGAGTTCATCATATAGATTACATGTTCATACATTTATCATGCATGTACCGGGTTGAAAGGTAGGTCCCCCACACAAACTGTGCTGCACGTGATTGAAGAAAAATGATGGAGGTGAAGAAAGGTGTCAGATAGAGGTTCATTATCAGATTAAGGTTGAGAGCATCAAAGGTGAAGTAGCTAGACTCAAATCTGCTCGAACAAGTGTTGAGAATCAAATGGAAAGAGAGTGTCTGCATAGTTTTCTGTGGGAACACTGTTTGTTCCTGTCCAATTGAAGCTGTATCTCTCCTTTTTCGTCATGAACAATAGCAACAACGCCTTCAGTCATCAACTAATGACAACTCTGATTCCTGTCCAGTTGCGCTGTTAAGTGTTCATCGCCTCCACATCATCTAATGGAACCAAACGACTACTAGCCTCCTGTTCATGGTGAATTAGTATGCTTTGATGTTACTCCAATTATGAGCTCAATTCAAGTTCAGCAGCACAAGATTTTGGTCCGAAAAACCATGATCAGACACTGAATTTCAACGCGGTAGAGCTCTCTCTATAGAGATTTATTTGTGGATCTGCCAATGGGAAATGCAAAAGGGAATGTATTAATTTCATATGCTTTGAACTTTTTCCCACTAGTGGCACCAGCAAAACATTGTAGTAGTCAGAGGACTTAGGCCTAGTTTGAAAATATGAGCAGTCATCGAACTTCAACGTGGCAGAGCTTTTTCTACAAAAATCTGTTTATGATGCTGCAAGTTGAGAGTGCAAGAGGGGATTTACTAATTGCATATGCTACACATATTTCTCTCATCAGTTTCAACGCGAAGACCTTTTAGTAGGTTGAAGAGTCAGACCTGGTCTGAAAAATATGAGCAGACATCAAACTTCAACGTAGCAGAGCTCTCTCAGCAGGAATCTTTTTGTGGATCCGCAAGTGGGAAATCCAAGAAGGAATACAGTAGTTTCAGATCATCTATGATTTTCCTCCAACAATGTCGGCATTAAAACTCAAAAGTAGAGAGAAGAGACATGCCTAGACTAAAAAACATGAAGAATACTCAAACTTCAACAGAGCAGGACTTCCTCTATAGGTGTTTGTTTGCTGCACTGTTAGTGATAAATCGAAGAGGGGACAAAGGAGTTTCAGTTTCATCAGGTGCTCTTCCAATAGAGACAATGTGTGATTCTACACGTCGGTAGTGACGATACTACAAGTTTCTAGGCGCTGCCAAGATTACCTAGCTTGTGGAAGTTTTCCAACAATCCTCAACCAACCACAACAACATTGGAAGATTGAAATTATGTTGTGAGGATTTGCTGAAGAATTGAACAAGCTATGAAGAGAGGAAAGATTGAAGGATCTGCCATGGATTCCAGAACAATGATGAGAAGTGAATCAGAAGATGACTCTCGATTGAGAAACCTCAGTTATTTGGCCTAGTCAAGTCTCGCTCAAGCATCAATTGCTCAAATGTCTTTGCCAAGATTGACATTCCTCTGCCACTTATGTTTGTCGGCCAGCATCTGCCAGATTCCTGAATTTTTGCTTGACTCCGACAAATCCCATGCAACCACCAATTTCTAGGTGGTATAATCCAGATAAGAGATATAATGTCATGGTGGGGTCGTCAACCATTTCAAGTGAACAGTTTCAGGAATTGAAAGAATTGAGTCTGAAAGTTGGTGAGCAAGAGACAAGTGGAGTTGGTGAAGGAGGGTGTCATTGGCTATATTGTCCCCCGAACATCTTCAGAATGACATGTTGATCGAAAGTGCTTGGCAAAACACAGATATAGCCAGAACAACTAATTCAAGAATGGTGATGAACTGCCAATCATATTGTTATGGAATTTTGCATTTTTGTTTTGATATCACATCTCATCCTTCAACGAAACATGCCTTGCTTTTGTCTCTTTGTTGTTTTGAAATCAACAGATATTTAACATTTTATTCTGACAAAATATTTTGATCAAACTCCAACATGCAATAAAGGTTAATCAATCCTGAAGATTAAAAGTTTTTTGATTGCAGAAATGACTCGATTCTTGTTGAAATGACATGAGGTGACCAAACAAATTTTGAACTCATACCTCCTGAAACTGAACCACACATCATGTAGCTAAGTTTTAGCAGTATGCATAATGACATGTAGTGGATTTAGTAGTTATGGACCCGTGAATTGACTCTTAGAAGTACAAATCATTACACTGGATGAGGTCAAAATTTATCGGTTTTAACTGACCTTGCTTGAAATGAGAAAAGGTCATCTTTGTTATCCTTTCACGTTTCTTAAAATATGATCCCTTGTAGTCCCATTTTGAGCTGAATAGAATATATATATATTTTTTTTATAGAAACCCTGACTAGGATCACACCCCACACTGGGGGCAAATGAGAAATATCTTGGAGACACGGATAAGATCAATGGATCAAAGAAGAGCTTAGAACAAAAGTCCAATGTTTGAGAAAGGGCTAGAAGAAGAAAATCCATAGATTGAGGGCCATCCAAGAAAAACTTTGAGGAAAGGAAAGAAAATGCCCACCAATTCTAAGAGAGGCAAGACAGTTTTCAATTGAGAAAAGACAATAAATGCCAAAAGTCAACACTAGAAAAATCGATGCTTCATATCTTTTGGTGTGTCTAGGATAAAGCCTCTAATGTCTTCAAATTTTTTAGATTGGTTATTCATCAAAGAAAAAGTTGGATTTGCCTTATGACCTATGTTAAGAGAATTCTGATATTTGAGATTAGCAAGGTTATATGTCACTTTCTCTACAATGACGACAAGAGAAAGAGAATCGATGAATAGTTAATGTTGATCCTAAGTCATTGAAACCCTCAAACACCTTTTGAGCCTTTGAAATTCTTTTCGTTCATAGCCATGAACCATAGCCTGCATTACGTGCTTTTAAAAGCCCTTTTTAATCAAGTAAGCAATTTGAACCGATAAATAGCGATCTCAAAACTTGAAGAGTTTTTCCACAAGAGTCGTGGTTTCATGAATTAAGCTATTGGTCATTATGCATGTTGATAAAATTATTGCTAAAAAAAAACAACAAAACAGTTTTCCTTGATGAATCCGCAAGTTTTGACTTGAGCCTGTTGTTTTCCTTCAAATTCACAGAAGGTCACCTCATCGCAGACCATCAAAAAGGATATACCAAAATCAGAGTTTAAAGTGGACACAAAGAACCATGAAAAAGTCATTTTAAATCTTACAACGGGTCATTTCTGTTTTCAAGATACAAGACAATCAAAGGACCGCATTGAATAGTGTGTTGGGTCTTTGACCAAAGAAGTTTGAATTTCAAAAGAAAAAAAAATAATTTCAAAAAACAAACATCTCTCTGATTTCATTTCAACAATTAGACTTGAATAGACATGATCGTTAAAATGTGAGATTTGATTCCAGAACAAGAAAGATGTTCAACCAAGAACATCAATTGAGTTTGCAAAATCCTTGACAAAAAAATGACATCAACATTTTCTCGACACTCCTTGAAACATTGACCACCTAGGGGCAGTACAGTGGACCCTTGGAAGAAAACAAACAACATTCTAATCAGCTGGGGGCAAAGAAAGAATCACATGATGAGTCATCAAAGTCCACCAAAGTCATTCCAGGCATTCACAAAAGCCATTTGTTTGTAAACAGAAGAATGAGCATGTTCAGATCAACTAGGGGCAATGTTGTTCAAAGACAATCCATGATCTAGTGCACTTCAGCAGTAATTGATGAGCAACGCTGCACTAGAAAGATATTTTCATATCTTCATCTTAGATTACTTTGTAAAACATGGATATGACTCCGGACAGATATTATCGGGTGGGTGCATTTGGATTTGGATGAACATCGAACATATGCATATCACCAAGATTTACGATGGGACCATCAATTCTGAAGCTCAAATGCACACTTCTATCGGGTGGGTGCATTTGGATGAACATCGAACATATGCATATCACCAAGATTTACGATGGGACCATCAATTCTGAAGCTCAAATGCACACTTCACCGCATGAATATGGGTGATAACATGAACATCATTGATGATGCCACAACAGTTATTTTCACGATCTGATTTGACAAGCTAAGAGGAATCCATAGAGAAATACATCGCGCTTACAATGATGAGTTGTTTACTTCAAAGCATGAGATCCAGGTATGGATGACTTGGCAGTTCCATGAAGGCTGATGACCATACATACTTGAATGGTGTTTCAACCGATGGCAAGTTCATGACTGATTAACAATCTTGATGGGTGTTGGCATGATGCACACAATCAATCAGAGGATAATTCTCAGAAGAAGCCAGGAGAGAAAATCCTTCATGATGAAACAAGCAGTACCACACTTGGGGGCAGGGTCAAGCTTGGTGAACAATGCGAGTAGTAATTGTCGAAGACCGCCTAGTATGGGCACTGCACTTACAACTTAGTGGATAGCTATCACGTGAATGAGCCAATACATCAAAAGAACAAGGAAAGCTTTGGGATACAAACAAGGGCACCCTATAACGATGGAGCATCAAGGAGGGGGGGACCTATATTTCAAATCAGGTAAGGATGCATGCATATCATCTAACCTCAAAAAAAAAAATATATATTTGCACATATTTTTGAATTGTTACAGGAGAATCCTTAATGAGATCCAGCAAGATGGTGGAAAGAGAAAGAAGCATTGTGGTGATAATAAAGAATCGGTTTTGATCATGGAATAAAAAGAAGATGGGATAAACCTTACCATTAGGAAAATCCCAAAGAAATGAAAAGATCAACCTTGCAATCGGGAAGCCTCGAGTTTTCAACCCTTGCAGTCAGGAAACACCGAGTTTTTTTCAAACCCCATGATCGGGAATTATCAAGAAGCAACAAGTTTTCCAGCCCTTCTTCTGTCATCCCCTCAGGACTTCGCCAGGTAAGTCCTATTTTTCACACTTGTCATATCATATTTTTTCCATCTGGGTAGGTCGCCCATCATAATAAGACCGTTCATCATATTTTTTCCATCTGGGTTGGTCACCCATTACAATGAGACCACACTTCATATTTTTTCTATTTTTGGGTAGGTCACCCATTACAATGAGACCGCACTTCATATTCTTTCTATTTGGGTAGGTTGCCCATCACAACGAGACCGTTCATCATATTTTTTCCATCTGGGTAGGTCACCCATTACAATGAGACCACACTTCATATTTTTTCCATTTTTGGGTAGGTCACCCATTACAATGAGACCGCACTTCATCATATTTTTTCCATCCGGGTAGGTCACCCATGACAATGAGACCGCACTTCATCATATTTTTTCCATTTGGGTAGGTCACCCATACAATGAGACCATCATTTTTCTTGGGTCGGTCACCCATACAATGAGACCATCATTTTTCTTGGGTCGGTCACCCATACAATGAGACCACCATTTTTTCTGGGTAGGTCACCCAAAGAATGAGACCATTCTCCATCTTTTTTTTTTATCTGGGTAGGTCACCCAAAGAATGAGGCCATTCCTCCCCCTGGGTAGGTCACCCAAAGAATGAGACCACTCTTCCTTTTTCCACTTGGGTAGGTCACCCATCACAATGAGACCACCATTTTTTCTGGGTAGGTCACCCAAAGAATGAGACCATTCTCCATTTGTTTTTTATCTGGGTAGGTCACCCAAAGAATGAGGCCATTCCTCCCCCTGGGTAGGTCACCCAAAGAATGAGACCACTCTTCCTCCTTTTCACCTGGGTAGGTCACCCATCACAATGAGACCACCATTTTTTCTGGGTAGGTCACCCATTAGAATGAGACCATTCTCCATCTTTTTTTTACCTGGGTAGGTCACCCAAAGAATGAGGCCATTCTTCCCCTGGGTAGGTCACCCAAAGAATGAGACCACTCTTCCTCCTTTCCACTTGGGTAGGTCACCCATTAGAATGAGACCACTTTTTACACATTCTTTTGTTCTAGTTGAATGAGGTCGCCAGATGGGATCTCATGTAGCTTTGGTTAAAGGGAATCTCCATATGGGATTTCAGGTTGACCGAGTTACACACTTTCTTTGGTTTTGGTTAAAGGAGGTCGCCAGATGGGATCTCAGGATAATAAAAAAAAAGAAAAAAGAAAGAAAGAGGGTTTTAGATGAAGTGGATATTGAGCAAACAAAAAGACAAGTTTTTCTTTACAAAGCTTACTATGCAAAACATCGAGGATTTTTGCTTCGTAAGCATTGTAAAGAGGGGGCATCTGTTGCTACCCAATTTTTGACCCATGTTTTTGATATATTTTTAAAAACTCCAAAAATAGAGAAAAAACAATGAAAACAAGAATTTAATTTTTTGATCGGATCACGGTTAAGAATTATTAACTTATACGTAAGTGATATTTCTAATTTCCGATGAAAAGACAATTATTAAAACTTCTTTAACACGTCAAAGCCACGAAGCAGCTTACCTCAGGTAGGGTGCGTTAGGGGTGCTAATACCTTCCCTAACCACAACCAGTCCCTTACCCGCGAATCTCTGACAAGACCAGTACATCAGGTTTCCTAGTAGCCCTCAATGAATTACTAGGTGGCGACTCCAACGAACCAAATTCAAGCAAACGCAACAACGAGATAAAAATCGCCAGCCGATGCCGCGCGCCGATGATTTTTTTTGGGGTGCGACAATCATCACCACAATGCTTCTTTCTTTTTCCATCATCTTGCTGGACCTCATTAAGGATTTTCCTGTAACAATTCAAAAATATGTGCAATTTTTTTTTTTTTTTTGAGGTTAGATGACATGCATGCATCCTTACCTGATTTGAAATATAGGTCCCCCCCTCCTTGATGCTCCATCGCTATAGGGTGCCCTTGTTTGTATCCCAAAGCTTTCTTTGTTCTTTCGATGCATTGACTCATTCATATGCTAGCCATCCACTCAGCTGTAAATGCAGTGCCCATCCCGGGCTGTCTTCGACAATTACTGCTTGCATCGTTCATCAAGCTTGACCCTGCCCCCAAGTGTGGTGTTGCTCGATTCATCCTGAAGGAATGGAACAAATCATTCATCTCCCATATTCTCTCAAGAATTGTCCTTTGATTGATTGTGTGTGCCAACACCCATTAAAATTGTCAATCAGTCATGATCTTGCCTCCAGTTGAAACAGTACTCTTCAAGTACATGTTATCATCAGCCTTCTTGGAACTCATCCAGTCATCCAGACATGCATCTCATAGCTTGCAGTACAAAGGCTCATGGTTGTATGCTCAGTGCTCTTCTCATAGATTCCTTTCAACTCTTCTAATCAGATTGTGAAAAGAAATGTCTCAGCCTCATCAATGATGCTGCTTTTTATCACCCATACTCATGCGGTGAAGCGCTCATCTGGCTTCAGAATAAGTTGTCCCACAATCAGTCTTCAAGGTGGGTGCCTTTCCGACATTCATTCAGTGCAGTTGTGTGATAACATCTGTCTATAACCATGTTTCAAAGAATGACAATATGACATTGTCCTTTAAGTGCAACATTGTTCCACAGTCAGTCTTGGTGGTGTGCATCTTTTCACCATTCAATTACATTCATCTATGTATCTTCATCGATTGCTAACCATGTTTCAAAAGATGATGATATGAAAGTGTCCTTCAAGTACATCCTTGTTTCTCCATTGCCGGCAGGGTTCACTAGAGCATGGGCCATTTTGGAATGACATTGCCCCCAGTATGATCTGAATGTGCTCGTTCATTGATTATCTGTCTTTGAACATCATTGTCTTCAGTTCACTGATTCATCATTTAATCATTGCCTCATAGCTGATCTAAGCACTGCTTGTTTTTCCTTTTCAAGGTCTACTGTATTGCCCCCAGCTGCTCAACTTTTCAAGGAGTGTCGAGGACTTCAATGTCATTTCTATCAACGATTTTGCATACTCAGTCAATGTTCTTCCGTGTTTGATAATCTTCCTTGTTCTGGAATCAACTCTCATATTTCAAAGATCATGTCTATTCAAAGTCTAGTTTGTTGAAATGAAATCAAAGATGTCCTTTTTGAAAATCTTTTGAAAATCAAGCTTTTTGATCAAAGACCCAACACACGTTATTCGAAATACACAGTCCTTTGATTGTCTCGTATTTTGAAAACAGAAATCGACCCGTTGTCAGATTAAAATGGTTTTTCCCATGGTTCTTTCTATCCACTTTAAACTCTGATTTTGGGTATATCTTTTGATGGTCTGTGATGAGGTGACATTTTTATGAATTTAAAAAACAAGATGCTCAGGCTTTATCAAGAAAGGTTGTTTCTTAGCATTTATTTTATCAGCATGCATAATAACCAATAGCTTAATTCATGAAGTCACGACCCTTATGGAAAAGCTCTTCAAGTTTTGAGAGCGCCATTTATCGATTCAAATTGCTTGCTTGATTAAATAGGGCTTTTAAAAGCACGTAATGCAGGCTATGGTTCATGGCTATGAAAGAAAGGAATTTCAAAGGCTCAAAAGGTGTTTAAGGGGTTCAAAGACCTAGGATCAACATCCACTATTCATCAACTCTTTTCTATTGTTGTCTTTGTAGAGGAAATGACATATAACCTTGTTAACCTCAAAGTTCAGACTTTTCTTAACATAAGTCATAATGCAAATCCACCTTTCCTTGATGAATAACCAACCTTAATCATCTGATAACATCAGAGGCTTTATAATGGACACCAAAAGTCACGTTTATAGCTTAGTCTTTTTCTGGTATTGACTTTTGTTGTGCCTTTCCTTGATTGAAATTTCTTTTGCTCTTCATAGACATGATAGGCGTTCTCCATCCTTTATCTTTGACTTGTATTTAAGTGAAGGCAATTTCAACTTCCTTTTTTTTTTTTTTATTCTCTTTTTTTTTCATAGTCTTCCTCAAAACTTTCTTATATGCCCCAGTCTATGTGTCTTCTTCTAGCTCTCTCTCAATCATTGGACTTTTGTTCTAAGCCTTCCTCTTTATCCATTAATCATATCAATGTCTTCAAAATATCTCTCATTTGCCCCCAGTGTGGGGTGTGATCCTAGTCAGGGTTTTCATAAAAAAATATTCTATCAAGCTCAAAATGGGACTACAAGGGATATAATTTTTAGAAAGTGAAGGGATATCAAAGATGACCTTTTTCTCATTTCAAGCAAGGTCGGTTAGAACCGATAAATTTTGACCTCATCCAGTGTAATGATTGGGACTTCTAAGAATCATGATTCAAGAGTCCATAACTATTTTCGCACCCCAAAAAAATCCGGCGCGCGGCATCGGTTGGCGATTTTTCTCGTTCGTTGCGTTATGCTTGATTTGGTTCGTTGGAGTCGCCACCTAGTAATTCATTGAGGGCTACTAGGAAACCTGATGTACTGGTCTTGTCAGAGATCGCGGGTAAGGGACTGGTTGTGGTTAGGGAAGGTATTAGCACCCCTAACGCACCCTACCTGAGGTAAGCTGCTTTGTGTTCTGATGTGATTTGAAAATTCAAAATATTAATTAAATTCGAAGGCTTGAATAAATCAATTATTAAATCCCCAAATATATGTAGAAACTTGTTCTTACATTTTCGTGGAAAATACAACTTGATTTTATTTGTCATTGAGATATTTAACCATATTTAAATTAACAATCAATTATTTTTGTCAATATTAATTAAATTCTAAGGCTTGAATAAATCAGTTATTAAATTCCCGAATATATGTAGAAACTTGTCCTTACATTTTTCGTGGAAAATACAACTTGATTTTATCTATCCTTGAGATATTTAACCATATTTAAATTAACAATTAATTTTTTTTTGTCCTTTTTTTTTTATTATTATTCAATGACTTAAACAAAAATACAAACACACACATTCACATTTCACTATTTTTGTTTCTTTCTTTTTTTTCTTTTCTTTTACATCCACAACACAAATACAAATACAAATACAAATACAAAATCAAAACAAATAAATAAAAATTACATTAATTAATTTAAGAAGTTACACAATAGTCCCTAAAACTCCAAAAATTGCAGGGAAGCCCATCTGCACCCCGGAACAGTGCTGGGAACAGTGGCGGCGCGTCTTCCCACGCGCCACCGTCACTGGCGGCGCGTGGGTTCACGCGCTGCCGATGGAAAACCTGAAAAACAGAGGGGCCTGGAGCGGCTTCTTCTCCTCTTCCTTTCCTCGCCGGCGGTGAAGGTCACCGCCACCTACAACAAGAGAAAAACTCACAAACAGCAGTTCGTTTTAATTTTTTCTTTCCGTTACAGATTTGCTTCTCTTTGATCTGCTTCTCTGCAGATCGGTTCGCCCTTCTTCAGATCGACTTTGCCCCGGGTCAGTCTCTACTTTGGGCGGCGTTGTTGGGGTCGCTGTTCGGCGGCGCCCCTTCTGTTCGGCGGCTTCGTTGTCAGTGGAGATGATGAGATTGTTAGAGGAGAAGCAAGTGACCGGCGAGAGGGGAGAGTTAAGGGGGACGACGTGTGGCTGAGCTGGGGCCGATGGTTTTATTTCTTCGGTTTTGGCCGGGGAAGGGAGAGTCCGTGTGCGGTGGCTTGCTTCTGTGGAGGAGACGCCGCTGCAAGGCTGGTCAGGCGGCTGCTGAGTTGATCAAAGAAGAAGATGCTGCCGAGAGAGGTGCTTCAGTGTTGATGGGTCAAAAATATATTTTTTGGATTTTCATTGTTTTTTCTCTATTTTTGGAGTTTTTAAAAATATATCAAAAACATGGGTCAAAAATTGGGTAGCAACAGATGCCCCCTCTTTACAATGCTTACGAAGCAAAAATCCTCGATGTTTTGCATAGTAAGCTTTGTAAAGAAAAACTTGTCTTTCTGTTTGCTCAATATCCACTTCATCTAAAAAAAAAACCTTACTCTGTTTTTTTTTTCTCTCTCTCTCTCTTTTTTATTATCCTGAGATCCCATCTGGCGACCTCCTTTAACCAAAACCAAAGAATGTGTGTAACTCGGTCAACCTGAAATCCCATATGGAGATTCCCTTTAACCAAAGCTACGTGAGATCCCAGCTAGCGACCTCATTCAACTGGAACCAAAAGAATGTGTAAAAAGTGGTCTCATTATAATGGTGACCTACCCAATTGGAAAGGAGGAAGAGTGGTCTCATTCTTTGGGTGACCTACCCAGGTAAAAAAAGATGGAGAATGGTCTCATTCTAATGGGTGACCTACCCAGAAAAAATGGTGGTCTCATTGTGATGGGTGACCTACCCAGAAAAAATGGTGGTCTCATTGTGATGGGTGACCTACCCAAGTGGAAAGGGGGAAGAGTGGTCTCATTCTTTGGGTGACCTACCCAGGGGGAGGAATGGCCTCATTCTTTGGGTGACCTACCCAGGTAAAAAAAAATGGAGAATGGTCTCATTCTAATGGGTGACCTACCCAGAAAAAATGGTGGTCTCATTGTGATGGGTGACCTACCCAAGTGGAAAAGAGGAAGAGTGGTCTCATTCTTTGGGTGACCTACCCAGGGGGAGGAATGGCCTCATTCTTATAGGTGACCTACCCAGGTAAAAAAAGATGGAGAATGGTCTCATTCTAATGGGTGACCTACCCAGAAAAAATGGTGGTCTCATTGTAATGGGTGACCTACCTAAAATGGAAAAAATGTGAAGTGTGGTCTCATTGTAATGGGTGACCTACCCAGATGGAAAAAATATGAAGAAGTGCGGTCTCATTGTCATGGGTGACCTACCCAGATGGAAAAAAATATGAAGTGTGGTCTCATTGTAATAGGTGACCTACCCAGATGGAAAAAATATGATGAAGTGGTCTCGTTGTGATGGGCGACCTACCCAAATAGAAAGAATGTGAAGTGCGGTCTCATTGTAATGGGTGACCTACCTAGATGGAAAAAATATGATGAAGTGGTCTCGTTGTGATGGGCGACCTACCCAAATAGAAAGAATGTGATATGACAAATGTGAAAAATAGGACTTACCTGGCGAAGTTCTGAAGGGATGACAGTAGAAAGGCTGGAAAACTTGGTGCTTCCTGATAATTCCCGATCATAGGGTTTGAAAAAAAAACTCGGTGTTTTCTGACTGCAAGGGTTGAAAACTCGAGGCTTCCCGGTTGCAAGGTTGATCTATTCATTTCTTTGGGATTTTGCTAATGGTAGGGTTCATCCCATCGTCCTTTTATTCCATGATCAAAACCGATTCTTTATTATTATCACCACCATGCTTCCTTCTTTTTCCACCATCTTGCTGGACCTCATTAAGGATTTTCCTGTAACAATTCGAAAATATGTGCAAATGGTTTTTTTTTTAGGTTAGATGATATGCATGCATCCTTACCTGATTTGAAATATAGGTCCCCCCCCTCTTTGATGCTTCATCGTCATAGGGTGCCTTTGTTTGCATTCCACAGCTTTCCTTGTTCTTTCGATGTATTGACTCATTCATGTGCTAGCCATCCACTCAGCTGTAAATGCAGTGCCCATCCCGGGTTGTCTTTGACAATTACTGCTCGCATCGTTCATCAAGCTTGACCCTGCCCCCAAGTGTGGTATTGCTTGATTCATCATGAAGGATTTTCTCTCCTGGCTTCTTCTGAGAATTATCCTCTGGTTGATTGTGTGCATCATGCAACACCCATCAAGATTGTTAATCAGTCATGAACTTGCCTCCAGTTGAAACATCATTCAAGTATATGCGGTCATCCATAATCATGGAACTGCCGCGTGATCCCGACATGCATCTCATTCTTTGCAGGGAATAGCTCATCATTGTAAGCACGATGTATTTCTCTATGGATTCCTCTTAGCTTGTCAAATCAGATCGTGAAAATAACTGTTTTGGCATCATCAATGATGTTCATGTTATCACCCATATTCATGCGGTGAAGCGTGCATTTGAGCTTCAGAATAGATGGTCCCCTAACGCACCCTACCTGAGGTAAGCTGCTTTGTGTTCTGATGTGATTTGAAAATTCAAAATATTAATTAAATTCGAAGGCTTGAATAAATCAGTTATTAAATCCCTAAATATATGTAGAAACTTGTTCTTACATTTTCATGGAAAATACAACTTGATTTTATTTGTCCTTGAGATATTTAACCATATTTAAATTAACAATCAATTATTTTTGTCAATATTAATTAAATTCTAAGGCTTGAATAAATCAGTTATTAAATTCCCGAATATATGTAGAAACTTGTCCTTACATTTTTCGTGGAAAATACAACTTGATTTTATTTGTCCTTGAGATATTTAACCATATTTAAATTAACAATTAATTTTTTTTTGTCCTTTTTTTTTATTATTATTCAATGACTTAAACAAAAATACAAACACACACATTCACATTTCACTATTTTTGTTTCTTTCTTTTTTTCTTTTCTTTTACATCCACAACACAAATACAAATACAAATACAAATACAAAATCAAAACAAATAAATAAAAATTACATTAATTAATTTAAGAAGTTACACAATAGTCCCTAAAACTCTAAAAATTGTAGGGAAGCCCATCTGCACCCCGGAACAATGCTGGGAACAGTGGCGGCGCGTCTTCCCACGCGCCTCCGTCACTGGCGGCGCGTGGGTTCACGCACCGCCGATGGAAAACCTAAAAAACAGAGGGGCCTGGAGCGGCTTCTTCTCCTCTTCCTTTCCTCGCCGGCGGTGAAGGTAACAAGAGAAAAACTCACAAACAGCAGTTCGTTTTAATATTTTCTTTCCGTTACAGATCTGCTTCTCTTTGATTTGCTTCTCTGCAGATCGGTTCGCCCTTCTTCAGATCGACTTTGCCCCGGGTCAGCCTCTAGTTCGGGCGGCGTTGTTGGGGTCGCTGCTGTGGTCGCTGTTGCTGTCGTCCGTTCGGCGGCTTCGTTGTCAGTGGAGATGATGAGATTGTTGGAGGAGAAGCTGGCGACCGGCGAGAGGGGATAGTTAAGGGGGACGGCGTGTGGCTGAGCTGGGGCCGATGGTTTTGTTTCTTCGGTTTTGGCCGGGGAAGGGAGAGTCTGTGGGCGGTGGCTTGCTTATGTGGAGGAGACGCCGCTGCAAGGTTGGTCAGGCGGCTGCTGAGTTGATCAAAGAAGAAGATGCTGCCGAGAGAGGTGCTTCAGTGTTGATGGGTCCGGCGGGATGGAGACGAAGGGGCTGTCTTGGGTTTTTTATGGCTGAAGAGGGTGAGGGAAAAAGTGGCCGAGAGGGAGAGAGGGGGGTTGTGAGCGGGGACTGTTCGGTTCCTTTTTGTTGGAGGAGAAGGGAGGCCGTGAGGTTGATTTGTAAGGGGAAAATGAGATTGATTGGGGGCTGAGAGAGCAAATCAAAAACCAGGGGGGAGGAGTTTTGTGGCTTCGGCTGAGAAAGAAAGATATGGCCGGGAGGGAGAAGAGGAAAAAAATGAGCGTGAAGGGGCTCCCTGTGGCTGTTGGCAAGGGCTCAGGAAGAAGATGAAGATGGTGAGGGGGAGCTGCTGTATATTGATGACCGTGAGAGGGAGCGTATGTGGTCGGCTGGAAACAAGGAAAAGAAGACCCACTGGGTGGGGGCTGACTCCCTGATTTTCAGCTAAAAGAGAAGGATCAAATGTTCTTGGGCCAGGGGGAGCGGTTGGTTTCGGGTGAAGAAAAAATTTCTTAGGTTGCCTCTCCCTCCAATATTCAAAATTCTCTATACATAGGCAAAAATATTGTTTCGACCTCAAAATTGGTCTCTTAACTTTCTTTTTTTTTGTAAATTTTGATTTTTCTTATTTTTTGTATTTTTTTGAAAACGAGCAATATCAACGTCGACTCAATGAGGAAAATCAATGATTTTAAAAATGACGCGTGAAAAGTTGAACGCGTTCAAAAGACCCTTAAAACAAATTTAAATTCTTCTTTTTTTTAGATGACGTTGAAAATGCTAAAATGACACGAATATATTAAAAAATATATTTTTTGGATTTTCATTGTTTTTTCTCTATTTTTTGATTTTTTGAAAATATATCAAAAACATGGGTCAAAAATTGGGTAGCAACAACTACCGAATCCACTACATGTCATTATGCATACTGCTAAAACCTAGCTATATGATGTGTGGTTCAGTTTCAAGTGTGAGCTCAAAATTTGTTCGGTCACCTCATGTCATTTCAACAAGAATCGAGTCATTTCTGCAATCAAAACACTTTTAATCTTCAGGATTGATTAGCCTTTATCGCATGTTGGAGTTTGATCAAAATATTTTGTGAGAATAAAATGTTAAACATCTGTTGATTTCAAAACAACAAAGAGACAAAAGCAAAACATGTTTCGGTGAAGGATGAGATGTGATCCTAAAACAAAATGCAAAATTCCATAATAATATGATTGACAGTTCATCACCATTCTTGAATCAGCTTTTCTAGCAATATCTGTGTTTTGCCAAGCACTTTCGATCACATGTCATTTTGATGATGTTCGGGGAATAATATAGCCAATGACACCATCCTTCACAGACTCCACTTGTCTCTTGTTCACCAACTTCTGGACTCGCCTCATGAAATTCTTGCAACTGTTCGATTGAAATGGTTGAGTACCCCACCATGACATCACATCTCTTGTCTGAATTATACCACCTATAAAATGGTGGTCACATGGGAATTTTCGGAGTCAGGCAAAAGTCTAGAATCTGGCAGATTCTGGTAAATAAACCCACATAGCAAAAGAATGTCTATCTTTGGCAAAGACATTGGAGTAGTCGATGATACCACATAATTAAGGTTTTCCACCGTCAGAGTCATCTCCTGATTCACCTCTCATCATTGTTCTAGAACCCATGGCAGATCCTTCAATCTTTCCTCTCTTCATAGCTTGTTCAATTCTTCGGCAAATCCTCACAACATCATTTCAATCTTCCAATGTTGTTGTTGTTTTAGGACTGTTGGAAACCTCTCATTATCTAGGTAATCCTGGTAGTGCGCAAAAACAAAAATGTATGGAATCATATATTGTCAAAATTGGAAGAGAAACTGATGAATCCACAACTCCTCTATTTCCTCTTTGATTCCTCACTGACAGTGCAGCAAACAGCCACTTTTGCGTTTTAATGCCAATACTGGTAGGAGAAAATTGTGGACAATCTGAAACCACTGCATCCCTTCTTGGATTTCCCATTTACAGATCCACAAATAGATTCCTGCCGAGAGATCTCTACAATGTTGAAGTTCGATGTCTGCTCCATGTTTTTCAAACCAAATCTGGCTCTTCAACATGCTACAGTTTCTTCGTGCTGAAACTGATGAGAGAAATATTTGTAGCATATGCAATTAGTAAATCCTCTCTTGCACTCTCAACTTGCAGCATCATAAACAGATTTTTGTAGAAAAAGCTCTGCCACGTTGAAGTTCGACGACTACTCATATTTTCAGATCAGGCCTGACTCCTCTGCTAGTACAATGTTTTGCTTGTGTCACTGGTGGGAAAAAGTTTCAAAGCATATGAAATTAATACATCCCCTTTTGCATTTCCCATTGGCAGATCCACAAATAAATCTCTATAGAGAGCTCTACCACGTAGAAATTCAGTGTCTGATCATGGTTTTTCAGACCAACATCTTGTGCTGCTGAACTAGAATTGAGCTCATAATTGGGGTAACTTCAAAGCAGACTAATGCACCATGTACAGGAGGCTAGTAGTCGTTTGGTTCCATTAGATGATGTGGAGGCGATGAACACTTAACAGTGCAACTGGACAAGAATCGGAGTTGTCATTAGTTGATGACTAAAGGCATTGTTGTTGTCATTCATGACTGAAAAGGAGAGGCAGCTTCAATCGAACGTGGACAAGCAATGTTCCCACAGAAGACTGTGCAGACATTCTTTTTCCATTTAATACTCAATACTTGTTCAAGCAAATCTGAGTCTAGCTACTTCATCTTTGATGCTCTCAACCTTGATCTGATAATGAGCCTCTATCTGACACCTTTCTTCACCTCTATCATTTTTCTTCAATCACGTGCAGCACAGCTTGTGCGGGGGACCTACCTTTCAACCCGGTACATGCATGATAAATGTATGAATATGTAATCTATATGACGAACTCGCCCTTCGAGGGGTGACATATGGTCGCAACTTTTGTATGATGAAACAAGAATCTTGATTCTTGCACAAACTCTACAATGAAAATTTTCTGAGCGACGGTCATTGTGTCACCCATAAGTCTGGAGTTCAAGATGCTTCAAGAAGGGCTTGCTCGGATGCAAAACAATGTATACGGAGCATACATCCTAAAGGCAAGTTCTAATCTTTTTAAGTGAGACAAAATATAGGTTTACTATTCGGTCTCTAAAAAGGGGCTCTTGTTGTCCCAGTGATCGCCCTCGTGGAGGCAATATGAGGGCTTGTAGGCAATGAGATGACACGTGTCCAACTATTACCAGTCTAAGCACTCAACGAAGAGTTGGGGTTTACACAAACTTAAACCTTGACTAAAAGTCGTAAGGTAAGCTGCTAGTCCCCCTCCTAACCTGAAGCTTGTGTGTGCTTTTAAAAAATTAACTATGTGATGCATGAGATAATTCTACAAAATGCATGGATAAAACAAAAATTAAAAAAACACAAAAATGAAAAAACATACACATCAAATATACAAAGCTTAGTCCAATAATGTTGAAAACAATACCTTCCCCAGTGGAGTCGCCATTCTGTCGCACGTCAAAAAAATCATGGCGCGCGGCATCGGCTGGCGATTATTCGTTCTGTTTTGCTGATTTGATTCTTTGGAGTCGCCACCTAGTAATTCATTGAGGGCTACTAGGAAACCTGATGTACTGGTCTTGTCAGAGATCGCGGGTAAGGGACTGGTTGTGGTTAGGGAAGGTATTAGCACCCCTAACGCACCCTACCTAAGGTAAGCTGCTTCGTAGATTTGATGTGTCAAAGAAGTTTTAAAATTTGGTTCATTCATCGAATTTTAGAAAATACAACTTATGTGTAAGTTCATAATTCTTTATCCGTGAACAAATCAAAATATTAAATTCTTCTTTATTCTTGCAATTTTATCATAATAAAAAAAAAATCATTCATAAACAAAATACACACCACATTCACTTTCAAGCTTCGTGGACTTGATGTTATTTTAAAAATAAAATTTTAGCTCAATTCTTAGGCTTTGATAAATCAGTTATTAGTTCCCAGAATAAATGGAGATACATTTTCTACATTTTTATGGAAAATACAACATGATTTTTATCTGTCCTTTAGATATTTGTGCATATAAATTAAATTCATTTTTTTTTATTCAATAACATTCATAAAAAAAATTACAAACACACACAAACATTTCTTTTTTCTTTTTCTTTTTTATTATCACTTTCTTTTTCTTTTCTTTTCTTTTCTTTTACACCCATTGTCGCACCCTAAAAAATCCAGATGCGGCATCGGCTGGCGACTTTCGTTTTGTGTTTTTGTTTTGCTGATTTGGTTCTTTGGAGTCGCCACCTAGTATTTTGGTCATTAGGAACCCTAACTGGTCTTTCAGAGATTCAAAGGCAAGGGACTGGTTGCGTAAAGGGAAGGTATTAGGACCCCTAGTACGCCCTACCTAAGGTAAGCTGCTTGGTGTTTGTTTTGCTCTATAATTGTTATGGTGTTGGTGTTTTCTAATCCCATCAATTTTCTTAGGTTTGATTCAAATAAAAATTATTTGGATAGAAATCCAAGGAGATTCCATGTGCTTTGAAAGCTCATTTTTCCCTTAGTATTTCAAGAGTTTGCGACTCATAAATCGCAAGGAGGGACAAAAAATTTAGAAATCTAAGGAAATTCGAAGCGCTTTAAAAGCCTCCTTTTGCCTTAGTAATTCATACTTTCACGGCTCGTAAACCGTGGAGTCACAAAATTTGAAATTTTGAAATGTCCTCGATTATAATCAAGGCTTCTTTCAAGGATGTGTGCGGATTTATTACTCCCAATAATATTTTGGATATTCATCCTTTAAGGATTTCTTTATCCAAACATTAGTGGTGAATAATAGATGAATTACTCCCAATAATATTTTGGATATTCATCCTTTAAGGATTTCTTTATCCAAACATTAGCGGTGAATAATAGATGAATTCCCCCCTCAAAATAAAATTTTTATAGTTTTTGCAATATTGGCCAATACCCTTTGGAGTTTTACAAACATGTTGTAAAATCCAGAAATGCAAGAAAATAATTTGTGTTTAAGAAATCTATGCGAAAACACATTTTCAAAACTTCCAATATTTTTTTTTTTTTATAAAAGGAACATTCAAAACATGTTAGAGTATTGGTCGTATGCATGAAAACAAAACAAATTTTTTTTTAATAAACATTTTTTTTTGACGAAAACCGGGTATTTTAAATGCTAGATTTCTATTTTTACAAATAAAAATACACATGCCTTACCCGGTTACTGTTCAAGTGAATTAAATTTCACTTGAACAGTAACAAAATGCAAGAATGCATGCAAAAGCTGGGAATAAAAGGCTTACCTGCTAGACAACGGCTGGAGGCGAAATGGAGGGAGACGACTGGTTACTGCTCGCGAAAGACGTCCCTGCTCTCTGTTCCCGGTGGAGCCAGGTTTGCTGCAGTGCTGGACGTGTTGTAGACACGGTGCTGAGGAGGATAGACTTCTGGTTTCTTGCTCTCTTTTTCTGTTTTCTTGTGAGCTGCCGCTGTCTCTACTGAGCAGAGATGGTTACTGCTGCTATGGCTGGCAGGCTCACGGTAAGAAAAGGGGAGTGAGGGCTGGTGCTTACCGGGGATATGGTGGTCATGGTTTGGGGAAGATGGTGTGGGTGTACATGGGCTGCTGGTTTGAGTACAAACAGGGGCTGCTGAGGGAGAAGGGAAGCTTGTGTGCAGAGGGAAAGTCTTGGCTGAGAAAGGGGGAGGAGCAGTGACGGCTGTTGTGGAGAGGGAGAGTTGCGCCGGCTGCCTCTTGGTTGGGAGAGAAAACCGTGAGTTTGTGTTCAGCTAAAAAGGGAAGGTCTTCTGTGTGGGAGCTGAGGGAGGAGGAGAAAAAATCTGCAGAAATTGGGCGAAAATGCTGGTTTTTTTGCTGACTTTGGACCCGAATTTCTCCCCCCTCAGATCATCAAATCCGACTCCATTTATAGGCTGTAGAAGAGGTAAAAAATTTCAGCCCTTGATTCGGTTCGGAAGCATCTCAACCGTTGGCTCAAAGTGTGCACCTTGAGCTGCCAAATTTGGCAGCTCAAGGCTGTGAACTGCCCGAGGTGGCCACTTTGAGCCACTCAACGGAGCCGTTTCTAAATCTTTCGAGCCGACCTGAACATTCTCCGGGATAAAGGGGTTTCATGTGGACATGTTGGTGCATGTTTGGTCGGATTTGGAGGCCACACGAGCCCGAAAATGCGCCTGGAAAACAGCCCCTCAGGCAGCTTTCTGAGGAAGAAAGTGAACAGTAAATTAAGGCACATTTCCCAAATTGGTCCCTGGTTTCAAATTTTCTTAATTAAGCCCCTAATTGATCAATAAACTTCCAATTTCTTCAATTAAGCCCCTGATTTGACCTAATAAATTCCTAAAAAATATATTTTGGCCCCAGAACTTAATTTCTTTTAATTAAAGCCCAAATTGACTTAAAAAACAATTTTTCTTGCACTCAAATCCTCTATAAATTCAATTAAAAATCCAATTAAGTCCATAAACCTCCAAATTTGGACTTTTCTGCTCAAAATGTTTTTTATCCACCAGGGCTCTTATCATTCAAGAATATATTGTCAAAATCCATCTTTGTATTTTTATCCTCCTTGACCGATTTTTCTGACCACTTTCTGAGCGCTTCTGCCTCCTGTTATTTTTCTAGCCTCTTTTGGCTATTTATTTTATTTATTTTTGTGGGGACCCAAAAATGGGTTACAACAGATGCCCCCTCTTTATAAAGCTTACGGAGCAGAGGTTTTGCGCAGTAAGATTTATAAAGATAAACCAAAACTGAACTCCCGAAACTGATCTCGAGATCCCTTTTGGCGATCTCCTTTAACCCCAAAAACTTGGAATCCCATTCGGCGATTTTTCTTAACCAAGGCTAAAATATGAATTCCCTTCTGGCGACCTCCTTTGACCAATGCGAGATCCATTCTAGCGATCTCAAACAACTTGGAATCTCATCTGGCGACAACCAAATACAAAAAAGCGTGATGGTCTCATTGTATGGGTGACCGACCCAAGAAAAACAATGGTCTCATTGTATGGGTGACCGACCCAAGAAAAAAAATGGTCTCATTGTATGGGTGACCGACCCTAGAAAAATAATGGTCTCATTGTATGGGTGACCGACCCAAGAAAAATGATGGTCTCATTGTATGGGTGACCGACCCAAGAAAAATAATGGTCTCATTGTATGGGTGACCGACCCCAGAAAAATAATGGTCTCATTGTATGGGTGACCGACCCAAGAAAAATAATGGTCTCATTGTATGGGTGACCTACCCAAGGGGAAGAATTCTTAGTAAGCTCCATGCTTTTCTAAGAAATGGTTTCAATATGAGGTCCCTTCTGGCGACCTTCCTTGATGAATGTCGAAGTACGAGATCCCTTCTGGCGATCTCAAATAACTTGGAATCCCATCTGGCGATTCCTTTTATTCAAAGCTGAAATATGAGGTCCCATCTGGCGATTCCTTTTTACCGAATGCTATCGATGTCGTTCTTCCTGCTGGCAGGGTTTGAGAATCCTTATCTTCTCTTCTTGTTGTTCTAGAATCAACTCAATGATTCTTTCTTCGTCCATAATCTTGTTGGAATGCACTAAGATCTCCTCCTGTAACGATCCAAAAAAAACATACATGCAATGATTTATGATTAGATGCAATGCATGCATTCGTACCTGGTTTTGAAACATAGGCCCCATCCTCATCTTCTTGTTCGTGAGACTCCCTCTCAACATGAGCTTGCTTTTGAAATCGTATGCTGGATTCATCTCTCGTGTTGCCTCCTATCATATCTTGGGGAAGAAGTCTTCGACTTTTTTACAAGTAGCCCCTTTTTTCTCCAAATTTACGACTTGTCCTTGCCTCTTTGTCATGCTTTTGTTAAATGCTTTATCTTTTTCAAATCTACGGGCCCTCATCCCGTTTTGAAAACATGTAAAACCTTTCAGGAAATAATCTTTTATTGCCCCCAGTGTGGACTGCAACTATATGTTAAGAAGATTTGATCTAGTGCTCTCCAATTGATGGAGTCATGCGATCATATGAGATCATATTTTATATATATATATATATAAGAGGCTCTTTACAAAGAGAATTCATGGTCGGACTTTAATTTTGTTGATTGGGAAATTACGAAATACATCAAGCGTAATTTTTCCTTACAGAGTCAGAATTCACGGGCCTAAATAGATCTTCTCCATCCATTCTAGATTAAAGCTTCTCCCAAAAACGCTTTCTTTACCACTAAAGGGCCCTCATTGTTTGGCGTCTATTTACTCTGACCTTCTCCTGGTAAAAGACAACATTTTCTTCAATATAAGATCTCCTTCGTGGAACCCTCAAGGTCGAATCCTCTTGTTGTATGATTTGGCCATCCTTCTTTGATAAAGTTGATGATGACAGATTGCGGCTATCCTCTTTTCACTTATCAGATTCAACTGTTCACATTTAACCTTGTCCCATTCTAACTCTTCTAGCTCAAAGTCTATCAATACTCTTAATGAGGGGATTTCAACTTCTAAAGGTATTACCGCCTCCATTTCATATACCAACGTATACAGGGTGACTCTTATTGAGGTTCGGATTGCAGTGGGGTACGTGTGAAGGGCAAATGACAACATCTCATACCAATCCTTGTAAGTGAATACCATTTTCTAAATAATCTTCTTGATATTTTTGTTAGAAGCTTCTACCGCACTATTCATCTTTGGCTTGTATGGCGAGGAATTGGCATACTTGATTTTTTCATTTAGCGCAGAGTTCTATTATCATCTTGCTATTGAAGTTCTGGCATTATTAATTTTTCTAGTGGACCATATCGATGGATCAAATATCTTTCCATAAATTTCTTCACCACTTTTTTCACGTCATCGAAACATCTCAACAAAGTTTCGTCAAATGATTTCTTATACAAAGTTTCCCCATCAAGATAGAAATCCATTGCCAACCTCCTCAACGTCTTCTTGTTGATTTTTGGATGCCCCCACGGGATATGTATGGTTTTGGATGAAATTCTTGATATCATAGTACCAAGGGTTTCCATCTATTTCTCTTTCAAACTGAGCAACAGTGAGCTAAGTTATTTCTTATATCAATGTGTATTGGTTGTACCTTGTGCCCAAAGTCTATTCTAGCCATAGAAGCTGGTGTGACCAAAACATCAAAATGGTTTCATTCCCTTCCTAGATGGGTGAACTTTATTTCCTCAAATTCTCTAGCCCATCTAGACAAGTATTTTTGGAAAGGTCTCAACTTCTCGTCCTTGGTTTGCCCTTGTCCTTTCACTTGACAAATAATCAAAATCAAGTCTCCAATACACATCTATCTTTCTGATGTTTAGCTCTAATGCAACCTCTAAAATCGAGAATGCAAGCTTCAACCTCAGTTGTGTTGTTAGTGTACCCAAATTGCGACTTAACTAAAACCGGATACTGTTTCTTATTAGGAAAGATTAGCACTGCCCCCACTCTATTACCACAACACCCTCAAAGTACATAATCCAACAATATGATTTCCCTTCCTCGACTGAAAGCATATTTTTTTATCCGAAAAATTAAATTTTAACAACCCATAAACTTTCACAACATGGTCAGCTAGGTGATTGGCGATGACAATTCATGGCTTTCCTTGTCATATATACTATGTTGTACTCAGCTAGTAGAACTTGCCATTTTTCAATTCAACTCGATAGATAGGGGTGGATTCAGTAGGTATTGCTTGATTTTCGTGAAAGCTTCTTCACATTCTTATTCCAAATTCCAAGATTCTTCCTCCTTAACAATTTGAAGATGAGGTCATAAGTCGTGGTTAATTGGGATATAAATTGAGCAATGTAATTCAAACTTCCCAAGAACCTCCTTACATCCTTCTTAGTCTTGGGAGTTGGCATAGGTTGAATAGCCTTTACTTAATCAGGGTCCACTTCTATCCCTTTGTCACTCATCATAAATTCCAACAACTTCCTAGATTTCACCCCGAATGAACACCTTGCATGGTTAAGCCTCAACTTGTACTTTCTTAGTCTTTCAACTAATTCCTTCAAAATTTGGACATGATTCTCTCCCTCTCTAGGTCATGTCATCCACGTACTTTAATCTCTTTATGCATCACGTCGTGAAATAGAGTCAACATAGCCCTTTGGTAGGTGCCCCCAACGTTCTTTAACCCAAACGGCATGACCTTGTAGCGGGTTTCCAAGCTTGTTCATGTTGTTCATTTTTGTGAATCCCCTAATGTTATTTTCCTACCATTCTTCCTTTTCTACAACTAATATGGATTCTTTAAAGTCCGGCCATTCATGCTCAGTGTAAAGTGCAGGTGTAGTTATGGAAGATTCGCTTTGAAAAGAAAAGTGTTGTGTAAAAACATCAAGATGAACTTTTGAAAATGCATGATCTCTTTAAAAGGAAAAGTTTGGCTAAAAATAAAATAATAAAACTAGGGTAAAATCCAATTCACATTTGGAACCTCGATTTAAAAGGTGAAAAACACAAACAAACACAATATCATGATCAAACAAGCATTGCTGATTAAATTTTGAACATCAATGGAGCTTCTTGGGTCTCCCAATTCTGGAACATCTCTCCCTTGGCTAGCTTTTGAATGAAGGTCTTAGATTCAAGATGCTTTGAGCTTAGGCTTGTTTGGATGCAAAAAGATATTATGGAGCATACATCCTAAGGATAGGTTCTAGTTCCTTTATGTGAGACATTGGGTAGGTTTACTACTTGGTCTCTAAAGAGGGTCTCTTGCTGTTCCAGTGATCACCCTCGTAAAGGCGATATGGAGGTCCAGCAGATAGTGGGATGGCACGTGTACCAATCACAATCAGTCTAAACACTCAGCAAAGAGTTGGGGTTTACACAAACTTAAACCTTGACTCAAGTCATAAGGCAAGCTGCTAGTCCCCCACTTAATCTTAAAGTTACATGTGTGTGCCCTCAAAAACATAATAATAATAATAAAGTGATGCATGACTATGCCATGTATGATAGAATGTAAAGATACATCCTAAAACTTTTAAACAAGGTATCATTCAAAGTAAAACAAGAAAAACAATAACTCATAGCATAATAATAAAAAAAACAATTACCAAGCTTAGTCCAAGGTTCCCCAGTGGAGTCGCCATTCTATCGCACCCTAAAAAATCCAGATGCGGCATCGGCTGGCGACTTTCGTTTTTTGTTTTTGTTTTGCTGATTTGGTTCTTTGGAGTCGCCACCTAGTATTTTGGTCACTAGGAACCCTAACTGGTCTTTCAGAGATTCTAAGGCAAGGGACTGGTTGCGTAAAGAGAAGGTATTAGCACCCCTAGTACGCCCTACCTAAGGTAAGCTGCTTGGTGTTTGTTTTGCTCTATAATTGCTATGGTGTTGGTGTTTTCTAATCCCATCAATTTTCCTAGGTTTGATTCAAATAAAAATTATTTGGATAGAAATCCAAGGAGATTCCATGTGCTTTGAAAGCTCATTTTTCCCTTAGTATTTCAAGAGTTTGCGACTCATAAATCGCAAGGAGGGACAAAAAATTTAGAAATCCAAGGAAATTCGAAGCGCTTTAAAAGCCTCCTTTTGCCTTAGTATTTCATACTTTCACGGCTCGTAAACCGTGGAGTCACAAAATTTGAAATTTTGAAATGTCCTCGATTATAATCAAGGCTTCTTTCAAGGATGTGTGCGGATTTATTACTCCCAATAATATTTTGGATATTCATCCTTTAAGGATTTCTTTATCCAAACATTAGTGGTGAATAATAGATGAATTACTCCCAATAATATTTTGGATATTCATCCTTTAAGGATTTCTTTATCCAAACATTAGCGGTGAATAATAGATGAATTCCCCCCTCAAAATAAAATTTTTATAGTTTTTGGAATATTGGCCAATACCCTTTGGAGTTTTACAAACATGTTGTAAAATCCAGAAATGCAAGAAAATAATTTGTGTTTAAGAAATCTATGCGAAAACACATTTTCAAAACTTCCAATATTTTTTTTTTTTATAAAAAGAACATTCAAAACATGTTAGTGTATTGGCCGTATGCATGAAAACAAAACATTTTTTTTAAATAAACATTTTTTTTTTGACGAAAACCGGGTATTTTAAATGCTAGATTTCTATTTTTACAAATAAAAATACACATGCCTTACCCGGTTACTGTTCAAGTGAATTAAATTTCACTTGAACAGTAACAAAATGCAAGAATGCATGCAAAAGCTGGGAATAAAAGGCTTACCTGCTAGACAACGGCTGGAGGCGAAATGGAGGGAGACGACTGGTTACTGCTCGCGAAAGACGTCCCTGCTCTCTGTTCCCGGTGGAGCCAGGTTTGCTGCAGTGCTGGACGTGTTGTAGACACGGTGCTGAGGAGGATAGACTTCTGGTTTCTTGCTCTCTTTTTCTGTTTTCTTGTGAGCTGCCGCTGTCTCTACTGAGCAGAGATGGTTACTGCTGCTATGGCTGGCAGGCTCACGGTAAGAAAAGGGGAGTGAGGGCTGGTGCTTACCGGGGATATGGTGGTCATGGTTTGGGGAAGATGGTGTGGGTGTACATGGGCTGCTGGTTTGAGTACAAACAGGGGCTGCTGAGGGAGAAGGGAAGCTTGTGTGCAGAGGGAAAGTCTTGGCTGAGAAAGGGGGAGGAGCAGTGACGGCTGTTGTGGAGAGGGAGAGTTGCGCCGGCTGCCTCTTGGTTGGGAGAGAAAACCGTGAGTTTGTGTTCAGCTAAAAAGGGAAGGTCTTCTGTGTGGGAGCTGAGGGAGGAGAAGAAAAAATCTGCAGAAATTGGGCGAAAATGCTGGTTTTTTTGCTGACTTTGGACCCGAATTTCTCCCCCCTCAGATCATCAAATCCGACTCCATTTATAGGCTGTAGAAGAGGTAAAAAATTTCAGCCCTTGATTCGGTTCGGAAGCATCTCAACCGTTGGCTCAAAGTGTGCACCTTGAGCTGCCAAATTTGGCAGCTCAAGGCTGTGAACTGCCCGAGGTGGCCACTTTGAGCCACTCAACGGAGCCGTTTCTAAATCTTTCGAGCCGACCTGAACATTCTCCGGGATAAAGGGGTTTCATGTGGACATGTTGGTGCATGTTTGGTCGGATTTGGAGGCCACACGAGCCCGAAAATGCGCCTGGAAAACAGCCCCTCAGGCAGCTTTCTGAGGAAGAAAGTGAACAGTCAATTAAGGCACATTTCCCAAATTGGTCCCTGGTTTCAAATTTTCTTAATTAAGCCCCTAATTGATCAATAAACTTCCAATTTCTTCAATTAAGCCCCTGATTTGACCTAATAAATTCCTAAAAAATATATTTTGGCCCAGAACTTAATTTGTTTTAATTAAAGCCCAAATTGACTTAAAAAACAATTTTTCTTGCACTCAAATCCTCTACAAATTCAATTAAAAATCCAATTAAGTCCATAAACCTCCAAATTTGGACTTTTCTCCTCAAAAATTTTTTTATCCACCAGGGCTCTTATCATTCAAGAATATATTGTCAAAATCCATCTTTGTATTTTTATCCTCCTTGACCGATTTTTCTGACCACTTTCTGAGCGCTTCTGCCTCCTGTTATTTTTCTAGCCTCTTTTGGCTATTTAGTTTATTTATTTTTGTGGGGACCCAAAAATGGGTTACAACACCCATATTTACAAAATACAAATACAAATACAAATTCAAAATAAATAAATAAAAAATACATCAAACAAATTTTAAATTACAAAACAGCCCCTAAACAATCTAGAAACCACTTCTGCACCTCCGGAACAGTGTCAGGCATACATCAGAAACGGCAAGACAGTGGCCGCGCGTCTGCTCCACGCGCCACCGCCACAGAACAAAACCAACAACAGGGGGGTCCGGGTCGACTTCTTCCCCTCTTCTTTTCCTCGCCGGCGGTGACCTGCAAAGCAAACCCCAAACACAGCAAGTAGTTGATTTTAGTTTTAGATCTGCTTTTAATCTATTTTTTTCTTTCTGTCGGTTGTTCGGTTCTTCTTCCCCGGTAGACGATCTGCTGCAGAGTGGCTGCACGGTCGGCGGCTTCTGTGTAGTCCGCCGTGTCTGGGCTGCTATGGGAGGCGATGAGATCTGCTGCCGGCCGTTTGTTGTGGTTGGCCGAGAGAGGGAGGCGCTGCTATTTCTGGGGGAGATGGGAGATCGTGACTGAGGGGTTATGGGTTTGTTTGACCGGTTGAGAAAGGAGAGGGACGATGGTGGAGCGGCTGTTTGAGTCCGTTCACGCCAGTGAAGGAAGCTTTGCTGCGTCTGTGCTGCGGGCTGGAAGGCGGCGCTCTCAGTGGCTGAGAGAAGCACCGCTGGGAAGATGGAGATTTTCGGGCAGCAGCTATTTTGGACAGGGAGAGGGGAAGTTCAAAACGGGGGTGGTGGCTCTGGTGAGGCCAAGAAGGAAAAAAATGATTGGTCGGTGGTGAGAGGGAGAATCGGTTTTGTATGGGTCTGTTGGGTGGAAGGTTGGAGATGAGGAGAGGCGGGGTTTTCTGGCAAAAGGGTGAGCGGCCTCTGGTGAAGGAGAAGAAAAAAAAAAGCAAAGGGTGGGGGGCTGCCGGCTATTTTCGGGCAGGGAGAAGAAAACTATTAGGGTTTCTTTTTTTTGTGTTTTTGGTTCCCTCTCCCCAACATTACAAAAATGACCCCCTCCTCTCCTTTGAGTTTTCAACCTATATTTATAGGTAAAAGTTTGTTCAAGCCTCCAAATTGGTCCCTCAACTTTCTTTTTTTTGTAAATTTTGATTTTTCTTGTTTTTTCTTGTATTTTTAAAAATGAGCAAAATCAACATCAATTCTATGAGAAAAATAATGATTTTAAAATGACGCGTGAAAAGTCGAACGCGTTCGAAAAAACTAATTGAAAATTAAAATTCTTTTTAGAAGACGTTGAAAATGCTAAAAACATTGCAAATATATTAAAAACATATTTTTTTGGATTTTTGTTGTTTTTCACTATTTTTGGATTTTTCAAAAAATTTATTAAAAAGGTGGGTCAAAAATTGGGTAACAACAACCATTACCCCTAAATGAGATGTATCAAAAGCTATTGAGCATCGGGCAAATAGCTCCAGAACCTCTAACACCTCTGCAGCCACCTTATCCTAATTGGTACAAGCCAGAACTCAATTGTGAATACCATGCCGATATTACTAGGCATAGCATCTATACCTGCAACGCCTTCAAGAGAAAGCTTCTGCAATTAATCAAGGCTGGGTCGATAGAATTGGAAGATGCCCCAATGTGAATACGAACCCGTTGCCTAATCATGCTTGAAGCATATTAGGATGGAATGTTTGGGGAATTGGAAAGCATCAATGGTCCAGCATGATAGCTTGAATTTTGTAGAACTCAAATTTTGACCGTGGTGTTGTTCCGCATTATCTTTGAGTCCTCTACGCAGAGCTTTTGAGAGGAGGTTAGCCTATGAACAGATTCGCAAAAATAGAAGAATGAAGCCTGCCTTGTTATTGCCTTTTGTTAATGCTTTTGAATAAGACTTTCTCTGTTAATGAGCTTCTCTTGTGAAATAAGATCATGTGTTTTCTTGTGTTCACATCACACTCTTCTTTGTTGTTATTACATGTAAATAACATTTTGAGCGCAACTTTGCTCATAACACTACAACATGAAGAATCCTTTGGTGTTCCTTTCTTCCAAACCCATACATTAATCTCATATGTTTTCAAGAATATTTTTTTGGGACCTCCAAAGTGAGTACAAAAACAAAAATCGTGTTGATATTTGTCCAAAACAAATGCATTTTGGAAATTCAAGTGATTCCTTAAATAGGTACACATATACCTAGAAAACTTGAAAGAAAAAAAGACAACAAAGATAAACAACACTATGAGGTGACTCAGAAGTTGAGTTTTATTTGATTGAATAAATCACTTTGCATACGCGCATGAAAGCAACACCTATCGATCCTCAATGCATGAGTTTGAGATGAGGAAAGGCCATCTTTGATAATCCTTTCACAAGGCTGAAATATATAATTTGCAGTCCCATTTTGAGCCTAGTAATGTTTTTTGGAAATAACCTTGACTAGGATCACACCCCACACTGGGGGGCAAAATAAGAGAGTTTTTTTGTTTTTACCATCCAAACAAAGCAGTGAAGATGGGTGCTGGAATTGATCATGTAATTTTTAGTCTTTCATTATCATCTAAATGAAGCAGTGATTGGTTAAGAAAAGAAAAGAAGAAGATCCAAAGCATCTAAAAGCTTTGAGCTTCTCATAAAAACAACTGATATGATTGTGCTCAACCAAACAAAAACAAAGAAAACAAAGAGAAAAGCCCAAACCTGACACTAGGGGGCATGAAGACTATTTTGAAAAAGAAAAAAAATCCAAAAGACAAAAGGTCAGGAAACAAGCACAAGTGATCCCTAGTCTTGAAATCCCTTAAACACTTTTTGAGCCTGCAACATATCCATTTTCTTCGTAACCAATAGCCAAAGCCTACATTACATACCTGATAAAGCCCTTTCTGATGAATGGCAAGCAATCTGGATCAGTATGCAGTGCTTTCTCGTGTGAGTCAAATCATTATTCATGCAAATAAAATAAATGCTTTGAATCAATTCGGTTCTCAATAACCCTCAAATTGAAATTTAAACCTTTTATGACCAACCATATGTCACTTCATCTTTAAACCAAAAGCAAAAAGCTTTTATCACTTCAAGAAACCTGTCCATAGGAATCGCTTGAATTTTTGAGAACAAGTTTATTTTGAACCAATGTCAAAATAATTTTTGTGTTTGGAATAACTTGGAAGTTCCAAAAAGTTTGCATGAAAACATTTCATTGTACAAAAAAACCCAAACTTACTTTCACATATCCTCACCCCAAACTAAACCCAAATTGAACACTTGGGGGGCATGATCAAGCTGGGGGGCAATCAAAAACACATGGTAGGGCTGACTCCAAGATTCCTTTTCTAAGGAAAATGTCGGGCAAAATTGGTAACTCTTGAGATAAAGGGTGAAGGACAAAGATGTATGATGACATCAAACCCTTCCCAGAGGTCAAGATCACAATATGTAACCCGAGTAAGCAGAAGTGGAAAAGCCATCGAAGTTTACTACCAACACTACAACTTTTGAGAGAAAAAAAGACACTATGAAGAAATGGGGGCCTATATTTCTCAGGTAAGTATACATGCATATCAATCATAATGCATTTTCTTTCAACATTGACAGATCAGTGTTTCAACATCAACTTTTAGGTAGTGCGTTTTCTAACCTTACCTCTTGTTGAATGCTCCTTTGAGCCTTCACTTCCTTTTGAGTGCGCCTTTGAGCCCTCAACTCCATTTTGAGTGCGCCTTTGAGCCCTCATCCATTGGGTAGTACGTTTTCTAACCCTACCTCCTTTTCAGTGCACCTTTGAGCCCTCACCTCCATTTTGAGTGCACCTTTGAGCCCTCATCCCTTAGGTAGTGCGTTTTCTAACCCTACCTCCTTTTGAGTGCGCCTTTGAGCCCTCAACTCCTTTTGAGTGCGCCTTTGAGCCCTCACCTCCATTTTGAGTGCGCCTTTGAGCCCTCATCCCTGATGTGATTTGAAAATTCAAAATATTAATTAAATTCGAAGGCTTGAATAAATCAGTTATTAAATCCCCGAATATACATAGAAACTTGTTCTTATATTTTCGTGGAAAATACAACTTGATTTTATTTGTCCTTGAGATATTTAACCATATTTAAATTAACAATTAATTCTCTTTGTCCTTTTTTTTATATAATTCACTAACATAAATAAAAAAACAAACACACACATTAACTTTTCACTATTTTTTTGTTTCTTTTCTTTTTTTTTCTTTTACATCCGTATTTACAAAGTACAAATTTAAAATAAATAAACAAAAATTACATTAAAAATTTAAAATTTACAAAATGGTCCCTAAAAACTCCGGAAATTGCAGGGAAGGACTTTAGGGGCTGCATGAGCAGTGGCGGTGCGTCTTCCCACGCGCCACCGCCACTGGCGGCGCGTGGGTTCACACGCCACCATAGGGAAAGAAACTGGATGTAGTGGATCGCGATTGGCTTCTCCTTCTGTCCTCCTAAACCATCTGTGACCTGTGGAACAAGAAGAGAAACTCAACAATAGTCGATTTTAGTTTTTTTTTATTTCCTTTTGTTTCACTTCTGTTTTATGTCTTCTTTTTGCTTCATTTCTTCTTTGCTAGTTGCAGATCCGGCGAGGGAAGGCTTCGATGGCCGCTGCTGGGCAGTTCTGGCGGCGGGTTTGTGGGCGGTGGCTGCCGATCTGTGGACGGCGCTGCTGGGGTTGCTGATGTGGTCGCTGCTGCTGTCGGAGGCTAGACGGAGAGGAGAGGTCGGGGAAGATGGTGATGCAACCGGCGAGATGGGAGAGCGAGGGGGAACTGCTCTGGCTTCTGTCCGGCGTGTGGCTTGTTGAAGGCGGCGTCGCCGTGTTCGGCGGTGAGAGCTGGGAAGAAGGAATGGCCGAAAGAGGGGAGTGGATGATGGCTTAGAAATGGCCGGCCTCCGGGGAGAAAAAAAAATCAAAGAAGATGGGGGGGGCTGGTGTCTGTGTCCACGGTTGGGAAGGAAAAAACGAGGGAGGATCTGTGGAGGGGCTGTTGTGATGCCGGTGACAAAGCTGGCAGCCGAGTGAGGGAGAGGAGAAAATTAAAACCGGGGAGGGGGTTTTCCGTGAGAAGAAGAAAAATGGCTTTGGGGAGGGGGCCCGGCGGCTGTTTGGAAAAACAATTGGGGAGAAGATAGGTTTAGGGTTTTTTCTTTTGTATTTTTCTGGTGTTTCCAAAATTAGCCCCCCCTATTGTAAGTGTTGGAAACCAGTATTTATAGGCAAAAAAATATTGCCAAGTTTTCAAAATTGGTCCCTTAACTTTTTTTCTTGTTTTTTTGTATTTTTTTTAAAACGAGCAATATCAACGTCGACTCAAATGCGGAAAATCAATGATTTTAAATTCTTTTGAAAATTTAAATTCTTTTTTTTAGATGACGCTGAAAATGCTAAAATAACGAGAATATATTAAAAAACATATTTTTTGGATTTTCATTGTTTTTCTCTATTTTTGGATTTTTTTGAAAATATATCAAAAACATGGGTCAAAAATTAGGTAGCAACACCTTTGGTAGTGTGTTTTCTAACCCTACCTCCTTTTGAGTGCGCCTTTGAGCCCTCACCTCCATTTTGAGTGCGCCTTTGAGCCCTCATCCCTTAGGTAGTGCGTTTTCTAACCTTACCTCTTGTTGAATGCGCCTTTGAGCCCTCACCTCCATTTTGAGTGCGCCTTTGAGCCCTCATCCCTTTGGTAGTGTGTTTTCTAACCCTACCTGCTTTTGAGTGCGTCTTTGAGCCCTCACCTCCATTTTGAGTGCGCCTTTGAGCCCTCATCCCTTTGGTAGTGCGTTTTCTAACCCTACCTCCTTTTGAGTGCGCCTTTGAGCCCTCAACTCCTTTTGAGTGCGCCTTTGAGCCCTCATCCATTTGGTAGTGCGTTTTCTAACCCTACCTCCTTTTAAGTGCGCCTTTGAGCCCTCATCCCTTATGTAGTGCGTTTTCTAACCCTACCTTCTTTTGAGTGTGCCTTTGAGCCCTCAACTCATTCCAAGTGTGTCTTTGAGCCACCACCATTCAGGTTGCATGATTTGAAGTTCATATTAAAAATATATACATAGACATGAGTTTGCATTCTTATACTACTAATAGCCATCACAAATTTTAAACAAAAAAGATCTAATAAAAGTTATACATTCAGTACATTGATCCCTACAAAATACATTGTGATTTAGAATGCATCTACTTAATTCCTTGCAAAAGTAGGTTCTCGTGTATGGGGTATCCTAGACATCTCGTTGGTGTGACGTCCCTGCAACAGTACAAAACATTTAAGAGAATACAAATACTTAATAATAATAATAATAATGGTAACTAACGGCCTGGCAATTAAATAAAGCATTAACATTTATAATTTCTTCATGTATTTGATGTAACAACTAGTAGTACATATAGATACACAAGTTTTCGGATGCCATTCGCCGAAACTAGTCATTCATTTGTCCCGGCTATCCATCTGGATTCCATAGCGATAGCTGCGTCACTGCCGATCCAAAATCGATAGCGAAACTGGGTCGCTGCCGATTTTTGTATCGGCAGCAAAGACTGCGTCGCTGCCGATTTCTGTATCGGCAGCGGAATTGCATCGCTGCCGATCCATAATCGGCAGCGGAACTGCGTCGCTGCCGATCCAGAATCGGCACCGAAATCATCCCTTTTTATCCCGGCCATCCATTCGGACGCCATTAGCCAAAGCTAATCATTATTTGTCCCGACCATCCGTTCGGATGCCATTAGCCGAAGCTAATCAGTCCTTCATCCCAGCCATCCATTCGGACGCCATTAGCCAAAGCTAATCATTCTTTGTCCCGGCCATCCGTTCGGATGCCATTAGCCGAAGCTAATCACTCTTTGTCCCGACCATCCGTTCGGATGCCATTAGCCGAAGCTAATCACTCTTTTGTCCCGGCCATCCGTTCGGATGCCATTAGCCGAAGCTAATCAATCTTTAATCAACAATTAAGCGTTCGACAATTTAATATCGGTTCTAACAATATGGTAGTACTCAAGTTAAAATATTCCAAGATTCAACGTATGAAAAAGAAAGGTGCAAGTCACCTACCTACTCCACCTGTGGGTCGTTCCTGTCTTGATGATGGTCCAATCCCGACCGCACCACCTAAGACATCAATGGTCACAAATCAGCACAGTTGTATTTATTTTATTTTTGAATCATATTCATCATCACACTTATTTCAAGAGTTCATATGTTCACATTCAAGTGTTCCATATTTTACACCATCATATCATGAAATTGTTACTAGCATTTAAGTCATTCCTGCCTAGGAGGCTTATTGTAGGAATCGGCAGCGAGAACTGGTTCGCTGCGGGCTGCCCAATTTGGCAGCGAGAACTGGTTCGCCGCAGGCTGCCAGTTCGGCAGCGACAACTGCATCGCTATTGGTGCCACAGTCTCACTGCACAACGCACAACTCGGCAGCGAATATCAATTCGCTGCAGGAAGTTCAGTTTCGACAGCGAAACAGAATTTCGCTGCACAACACACAAATCGGCAGCGAATATCAATTCGCTGCAGGAGGTTCAGTTGCGGCAGCGAAACAAAATTTCACTGCACAATACACAAATCGGCAGCGAATATCGATTCGCTGCAGGAGGTTCGGTTTCGGCAGCGAAACAGAATTTCGCTGCGCAACACACAAATCAACAGCGAATATCAATTCGCTGCAGGAGGTTCAATTGCGGCAGCGAAACAAAATTTCGCTGCACAACACACAAATTGGCAGCGAATATCAATTCGCTGCAGGAGATTCAGTTGGCAGCGAAACAGAATTTCGCTGCACAACACACAAATCGGCAGCGAATATCAATTCGCTGCAGGAGGTTTAGTTGCGGCAGCGAAACAGAATTTCGCTGCGCAATACACAAATTGCCTCCCCTTCAAAAAGACGCCGACTTGCCGACCACTTTCCACGTGTTGGACGGGCGTTTGAGGGGCGGCAGCATAGTGGCCGCCCCAGCCACGTCCCCCCTGTTTTTCGCCAATAAAAACAGGGGGGAAGACCGAACAAAGATTAGAAGAAGAGAAGAAAAAGGGGAAGAGAAGGGAGAAGAGGGAGAAGACCGAGAGAAGAGAAGAGAAAGGGCAGAGAAGAAAAAAAAAAGAAGAAGGAAGAAACAGAGAAGAAAACGAAAAAAACAGAGGAGAGAGAGAGAAGGAAAACCGCCGGCCACCGTGCCTTCGCCACCATCTCCACCGTGCCTACGCCGCCAGCAGCACCGCCACGATGTCACCACAGGTAATCTCTCGCCGCCCCATCTCCTTCTCCGTTTGCCATCCTCCTGTTTTCGTCTGCATGCAGAACGTGAATTAATTCACGTTCTGCAGCTGAAGGAGGCTGGTTACTGTGCTTAGGCTGAAGAGGATATTGGCCAAAATTTCAAAAACAACAAAAATTTTATTTTGTTTGTCTCTTAGTATCCTGGGTATGACATTACACGTAATGCATATTCCAGATATTTAATTCTTTTTTTTTTTTGGACAATAGAACCTGGGGTATGACATTACATGTAATGCGTATTCCGAACAATAAGAAACCACAACATGATCTTAGATTTGATCAAACATTAAAACAATGCAGCCTACCTTAGGTAGGGCGTAGTTGGGGTGCTCATACCTTTCCTTTACACAACCAGTCTCCGTACCCCATCTCTGAGACCAGTTAGGGTTCCTAGTAACCAGAATACTAGGTGGCGACTCCCATTCAAATTTTTCACTGATAGAAGACAAGAATTCATTGTCTCTACATATTTGCCAGGAATCAATCCATATTCCATTTTTTGTTTTTTTTCCTTGAGGGTGGACGATCGTCGCGCCGCCGCACACGTGCGAAACCTTTTTTGACATCGGTCCATTTCTGTAAAAAAGAGACGTGTCGACAAACAATATTTGTTTATAAAAAAATATATTTTGATATCATTAAGAAATGGGTATAACCATTCTTGAGAATTTGGGTTTTGCACCTATGAACGATAACATGATAAGATGGGTGTTGGACCCGCGTCGTTTTTCCTTTTATATTTATTTTTGTTTTATTTTTTGTTCTTTTTACATGCAAGAAAATTTATATACAAAATAAAAAAAATGTTAGAAATCCAAAAAAAATTACCTGAGTACCACTATATACAAAAAATAACGAAAATGCCACTTGCGACGCGTGTGGCTCATGCGGGGTTACTGTTGGCGGCGGCGAAATTTTCCAGCGAGATTTATGGCCAACGAATGGTCGATTATGGTAGATTTGAGGTAGAGGATTCTGATGATGGTGGTCTCGACGGCCGTTGATGGCTAACGAGGGAAAATCGTCGACTTGAAGCTTCGGTGGCCGGCGAAGATCGCGGTCTTTTTCCAGCTAGATGAGGCGGCGAAAACGCTGGAAACAGCCGGGGGTTTGCTTGATAGGAGGCTATTAAACGTTCTGTGGGGGTTCGAAGGCTTGAGACGCCAGGAAATAAAAAATGATTCCAAAAGATTTTCACCGTTCCAGAAGATGATGAATCTGTGAGAAAATAGGGTTAGAGGGCCCTGCTTCTTTCTGTGCAGTATCAAGTATGTGCTGCACTAGTCTCCGTGGTTTAAGTGATAACCGGTCCACCCGCTTCAATTACCCCTCTCGTGCTTTCTAGTTTGCTTCTTGTCCGAAACTTTGAAAATTCATGCATCTGTTAGAATTTCTGCTTTATAGTCTATATTTGCTCTAACAAAATTTATCCCCTTTTCTTCTATGATGTTATTAGGTTAAAGACACCGTGGAAGAGAGCATATATAAACTGAACAGAAGTAGAAGCACCAGTTCATTCATAAGTGGGAACACGAAGAATCAGGATCATCCTTTGTTAACCCTTAAGGATGTTGAGTCCCTATTCGCAACAGCGCCGTCCACTGTACCAGAAAGTGATGGAAAGCCAACTGAAAACCTAAGACATCTTCCCCCGTCCGTGGCTGCTGCTCTAGCAGCTGAGAGGAGACTGAAGGAAAATACAGCAGGAATTTCCGTGTGATAATCATTCTTTTCTTTGAACACCAAACCTCAGAATGGAATTGCAGTTAAGCAATCTTCTGGCTATATCATCACTTCCAACAGGCAGCTGTTGTTTCATCTCCAAAGGGGAGAGCATCTCCCCGGTCCATCATAGATTGTCTAACCAGAGGTTGCATAGTCGTGTATGATTTTTTTTTATTGGTGTATATATGAAGAATGCCATTTTTTAGCCCTCTGTCAGTTACAGAGAGTGATTTAACGAGGAATTCGTTGTAGATCAGCTCATTTAGCCATTATGTATGCTCGCTGCGTAGTTATCGAAGACCAGGTTAAACAAAAATAACATCGAAGACAAAGCTAAGGAAAGCTAGGTCCTCTTCTCCTTAGTCTCCAATGGCAGATATTAGACACCCACAAGTGTCTCACGTCAATTACAATATCTTCCATTGAATATATTGAATTAGTGATCAAATTGCTAGAAAAAACTTTCAAGATACGTTAAAAAAATATGTTTATAAAAATTAATTAGCATTTTTGTTTAGAATAATTTAATTTTACCATTGCAGTAGAAAAGATATTCGCATCAACTCCAGCTTTCCCTCATGGAACTACTTTTAACAACAATCTAAGTCTGTACAAGATCCAACAGAACTTCGGAAAAATGGATTTATAAGAACTTAACCAGCCTCGTTGAAGGACCATATATATTTTTTTATTATTATTATTAATTTGGATGTCCGGATAAATTTATACACATCTCGACTAATTTTACGGATTTTAAAATTAATAATCATATAAATCTTCAATAACTTTAAAATTTATAAAATTCAAATTGATATTTTTAAAAATTAAATTTAAAATCCAACCAATTAAAAATACTTGTAATACAGACCATACTTGTTTGACTTGTTCCGTGGTTGCAACGGGTACTGATTTATAGTCTTCTCAGTCTCTTCGTCAACGTTGGCCCTCCATTATGGAAATTAATTTGGTGAGTCTCTCTCACATACACTTTTCCATTATCTTTTCAGTGGAAAATATGGAAACGGAGAAGAAATTATTGATGAACTGGAAATTACAAAGCGATACACCCACAAGTGTGTCTCAAGTCAATTACAATATCTTCCATTGAAACCTCATTCTCATGGCATCTCTCATTCGTGAAATGTCCATATCATATGGAGACCACTTGTATAGATTTTGTCAAAGACTTTCTCGTAGAGCAATTTGCATGTATGTACTTCTGTGGACATGAGCTCATGGAAGCCCGTGCCTCATCCTCCCTGCAGAGCTTGAGGTGCCACCGGGTCCAGAATCCTCGTCATATATTAAGGTGTTTGTTTTTTGTAAATTTTTTTATTTTTATTTTTATTTTAAATTAATAATTTTTTTGGTATTTTTATATTATTTTGATACACTGATATCAAAAAAAATTTAAAAAAACTAAAAAAATATTATTTAATATATTTTTAAATAAAAAATATTTTAAAAAACAACATCAAGTATACTTTAAAACAGATCCTAACACGTGATATCATACACAATAATAATATAACAAAGCAAACCAATAACACATAAATATAGTTAAAGTTATGTTATTCTTTTAGAATGCTATAAATTAGAAAACCAAATATAAAAATTAAAAGGGGAAGAAAATGTGTTCGCATCAAGGTAAAGTATCATAATGAAATGAATTTCCATTAGAAAATTCAAACCCAAAGAACACGATAACAGTCTATTGGTGAAGGTGAAACTTTCATTGCGGAGTCTTGTATATCTAAATTTGGAGTAAAGAAAGAATATATAGAGAGCGTCCAGTGCTATTAGTTTGAATTTTATAAATTTCATGTAATTAGTTTGAAAAATATAATATTATATATTTTTTTATTATTATTAATTTAGATATCCGGATCAATTTATATGTATCTCGACTAATTTCACGAGTTTTGAAATTAACAATCATATAAGTCTTCAATAACCTTAAAATTTATAAGATTCAAACTCATATTTTTTAAAATTAAATTCTGAATCCAACCAATTAAAACTACTTGTATTACAGACATACTTGTTTGACTTGTTCCGTGGTTGTTACGGGTACTGATCCATAGTCTTCTCAGTCTCTTCGTCAAAGTTGGCCCTCCATTATGGAAATTTGGTGAGTCTCTCACATATACTTTTCCGCTGTCTTTTCAGTGGAAAATATGGAAACGGAGAACAAATTATTGATGAACTGGAAATTACAAAGCGATACACCCACAAGTGTCTCCCGTCAATTACAATCTTCCATTGAATATATTGAATTAGTGATCAAATTGCTAGGAAAAAAAAATACACCCACAAGTGTCTCACATCAATTACAATATCTTCCATTGAAACCTCATTCTCATGCCATCTCTCATTCGTGAAATGTCCATATCATATGTAGACCACGATAGCAGCAAGATCCACTCTACCAACCAATGAATTTCCAACTTGATGTTGAATTTTCTAATTAAATGAATTTTCATTACAAAATTCAAACCCAAAAAACACGATAACAGTATATCCATTAATACTAAATTTGGAGTAAAGAAAGTATATATAGAGCGGGCCCATGTGATTCAATTTGCCTGTCTGTCTGTGAACTTTTTTGAACGGAATGTAGAATCAATAAATGAAAAACATAGTATTATTAGTTTGAATTTTATAAATTTCATGTAATATGGTGACCACTTGTATAGATATTGCCAATAACTTTCTCGTAGAGCAATTTGCACGTAGTGTTTTTGTGGACATGAGCTCATGGAAGCCCGTGCCTCATCCTCCCGTGCAGATCTTGAGGTGCCACCGGGTCCAGAATCCTCTGCCTTAATATTTGTTTTTGCAAATTTTTTATTTTTTTATTTACTTTAAATTAATATTTTTTTAATATTTTCATATCATGTTAATATCAAAACTAATTTTTAAAAATTAAAAAAAATATTATTTTAATATATTTTTAAATGAAAATCATCAACTATATACTTCAAAACAAATCCTAACCCATATATGATATCATGATTTTGATTAATTATTAGGTCTGATAATAATATAACAAAGCAAACCAATAACACATAAATATAGTTAAAGTTATGTATTCCTTTAGAGTGCTAAAATTAAAAATTAGATATAAAATGAAAGGGGAAGAAAATGTGTTCCCATGAGGTAAAGTATTATAACAAATATTGTGTGATAAAAATTAATTAGTATTTTTATTTAGGATACTTGAAGAGTAGTTTAAATATTTTTTTATAAAAATAAAAAAAAATTATAAAATTATTAATTAGAATTTATTTGTAGAAAACTTCAAGGATAATTTAATTTGTTTTTATAAAAAATAGAAAAGATATTATAAAAAAATTATTTAGGATATTTCAAATGTAGTTTAAATGTTATATATATATATATATATATATATATAACATTAATTAGCATTTTTGTTTAGAATACTTCAAGGGTAGTTAAAATGTTTTTTTTATATAATAAATAAATAAAAAGTAAAAAAAAAAAAACTAATTAGAATTTATGTTTAGGATTATTCATTTAAATTTTTTTTATAAAAAATAGAAAATATTTATAAAAAAATATTTAGAATACTTCAAGTGTAATTTAAATATTTTTTATAAAAAATAAAAAATAATAATTAGCATTTTTTATTTAAGATACTAGAAAGATAGAATAGTTTAAATGTTTTCTTATAAAAATAAAATTATAATCGGTTGACGTGGATTGTAGGAACTTCAGAAAAATGTTTTCCTACCTATAAATACCTCTCCATGGGAGAGCCTAATCTACCATAGCAAACCATATCCTATGTCTCTTGAAAAACACACCATGACGACGTCCTTACTAAACAAACCATTCTTCTCCTTCTTTCTCCACATCCTGTTTTTGCTCCTTCACATATTCAACTCTTCTTCTTTCTTTGCTTTAGCTGAACACACTTCCTCCCCAACCTCACCATTTGGTAATAATAATACAGAAGCTGAGGCTCTTCTCCAATGGAAAGCCAGTCTTGACAACCAAAGCCAATCTCTCCTTTCCTCTTGGGTCGGCATCAGCCCTTGCATTAATTGGATTGGAATCACTTGTGATAATACTGGAAGCATCACCAATTTGAGCCTTGGAGACTTTGGCTTGAGAGGTACGCTTTATGATTTCAACTTCTCGGCCTTCCGTAGTCTTTTTGTCCTTGACCTTCACAAAAATTCTCTTTCTGGAACCATCCCACATGAAATTGGAAAAGTAAGAAGTTTATCTTTCCTTGGTCTTTCTAAGAACCAACTCTGTGGTCCCATCCCTTCTTCTATTGGAAACTTGACAAGCCTATCTAAGCTCTATCTTTGGGATAACAAACTCTCCGGTCCCATTCCTCAGGAAATTGGATTGCTACAGTCTCTCAATGAACTTGACTTGTCAAGTAATGTTTTAACTAGTGGAATCTCTTATTCCATTGGAAAATTAAGAAATTTGTCTTTCCTTGGTCTTTCTAGGAACCAACTCTCTGGTCCCATCCCTTCTTTTATTGGAAACTTGAAAGGCCTATCTAAACTCTATCTTTGGGATAACAAACTCTCCGGTCCCATTCCTCAGGAAATTGGATTGCTACAGTCTCTCAATGAACTTGACTTGTCAAGTAATGTTTTAACTAGTGGAATCTCTTATTCCATTGGAAAATTAAGAAATTTATCTTTCCTTGGTCTTTCTAGGAACCAACTCTCTGGTCCCATCCCTTCTTTTATTGGAAACTTGAAAGGCCTATCTAAGCTCTATCTTTGGGATAACAAACTCTCCGGTCCCATTCCTCAGGAAATTGGATTGTTACAGTCTCTCAATGAACTTGACTTGTCAAGTAATGTTTTAACTAGTGGAATCTCTTATTCCATTGGAAAATTAAGAAATTTATCTTTCCTTGGTCTTTCTAGGAACCAACTCTCTGGTCCCATCCCTTCTTCTATTGGAAACTTGAAAGGCCTATCTAAGCTCTATCTTTGGGATAACAAACTCTCCGGTCTCATTCCTGAGGAAATTGGATTGCTACAGTCTCTCAATGAACTTGCCTTGTCAAGTAATGTTTTAACCGGTAGAATCCCCTATTCCATTGGAAAATTAAAAAATTTATCTTACCTTGGTCTTTTTCATAACCAACTCTCTGGTCCCATCCCTTCTTCTATTGGAAACTTGACAAGCCTATCTACGCTCTATCTTTGGGATAACAAACTCTCCGGTCCCATTCCTCAGGAAATTGGATTGCTACAGTCTCTCAATGAACTTGACTTGTCAAGTAATGTTTTAATCGGCAGAATCCCCTATTCCATTGGAAAATTAAAAAATTTATCTTACCTTAGTCTTTTTCAAAACCAACTCTCTGGTCCCATCCCCTCTTCTATTGGTAACATGAAAATGCTCAATGAACTTAATCTAAATCAAAATAATTTATCTGGATGTGTTCCTTCAGAAATAGGACAACTTAAATCCCTTGTGGACTTGAAATTACTAGACAACAAATTTCACGGCCCATTGCCCTCAGAGATGAACAATCTCACCCATTTGAAGTTTTTGTCTTTGAGTATTAACGAATTCACGGGTCATTTACCACTAGATTTATGCCATGGAGGAGTATTGGAAAACTTCACTGTTGACCACAACTATTTCTCAAGTTCGGTCCCGAAAAGTTTGAAAAACTGTACTAGTTTATACCGAGTAAGACTTGATTGGAATCAATTAACAGGAAATATTTCTGAGGTTTTTGGTGTCTATCCACATCTGGATTATATTGATTTGAGTTACAATAATTTTTATGGTGAGCTTTCTTCAAAATGGGGAGATTGTCGTAACATGACAAGCCTAAAAATCTCAAACAATAATGTTTCTGGTGAGATACCACCAGAGCTTGGGAAGGCTACTCAATTACACTTGATTGATCTATCATCAAATCAGTTAAAAGAAGCCATCCCAAAAGATTTATGGGGTTTGAAGTGGTTGTACAAGCTTCTCCTTAACAACAACCATCTTTCAGGTTCCATTCCCTTAGATATTAAGATGCTTTCCAATCTTCAAATCCTTAATTTAGCATCTAATAATCTGAGTGGATTGATTCCAAAATAACTTGGGGAATGCTCGAATTTATTGTTGCTGAACCTCAGCGGTAATAAATTTAGAGAAAGCATTCCAGGTGAGATAGGATTTCTACTTTCTCTTCAAGATCTTGATCTTAGCTGCAATTTCCTGACTCGAGAGATACCGAGGCAACTTGGGAAACTGCAAAGGTTGGAAACTCTTAATGTCTCTCACAACATGCTTTCTGGATGGATTCCGAGCACTTTCAAAGACATGTTAAGCTTAACAAGTGTGGATATATCATCCAATAAGCTACAAGGCCCTATTCCCGATATCAAAGCCTTCCACAACGCTTCATTTGAGGCATTAAGGGATAATATGGGTATATGTGGCAACGCCAGTGGTCTAAAGCCGTGCAATCTTCCAAGAAGCAGCAAAACTGTTAAGAGAAAGAGTAACAAACTTGTGGTTTTGATTGTACTCCCTCTTTTAGGAAGCTTGCTTTTAGTGTTTGTTGTGATTGGAGCATTATCCATTCTCTGCAAAAGAGCTAGGAAGAGAAACGCTGAGCCAGAAAATGAACAAGATCGAAACATATTCACGATATTGGGCCATGATGGGAAGAAGTTGTATGAGAATATCGTTGAAGCTACAGAGGAATTCAACTCCAACTACTGCATTGGCGAAGGAGGATATGGAACTGTTTATAAAGCAGTGATGCCAACAGAACAGGTGGTTGCTGTGAAGAAACTTCACCGATCACAAACAGAAAAGGTGTCCGATTTTAAAGCTTTTGAAAAGGAAGTTTGCGTGTTGGCAAATATTCGACATCGAAATATTGTGAAAATGTATGGATTTTGCTCACATGCAAAGCATTCTTTTTTGGTTTATGAGTTCGTTGAAAGAGGAAGCTTGAGAAAGATTATAACCAGTGAGGAACAAGCAATTGAGTTCAATTGGATGAGAAGGCTAAACGTTGTGAAAGGGATGGGTGGAGCTTTATCCTATCTACACCATTCTTGCTCTCCTCCGATCATTCATCGAGACATTACCAGCAATAATATCCTTCTGGACTTGGAATATGAAGCACACGTCTCCGACTTTGGCACAGCTAGACTGTTGATGCCTGACTCATCCAATTGGACCTCATTTGCAGGTACTTTTGGATATACTGCTCCAGGTGCGTAGCTTTATTTCAACATTAAGTTACTATTGTGTAATAGTGAAGATAATATAGTGTTTTTTTTTAGCTTTTATTATAAAGTATTTTCTTTCAACTATTTGATAAAAAAACCATGCATAATCAGTTTTGTTTTTTTGGCAGAGCTAGCTTACACAATGAAAGTGACTGAAAAATGCGATGTCTATAGCTTTGGAGTGGTAACAATGGAGGTGATGACAGGAAGGCACCCAGGCGATCTCATTTCAGCACTCTTATCACCAGGATCTTCATCATCATCGTCGATGCCACCGATTGCTCAACATACACCATTGAAGGATGTGTTAGACCACCGCATATCGCTTCCTGAAAAAGCAGCAGCAGAGGGCGTTGTCCACAAGATGAAAATTGCACTTGCATGCTTGCATCGACCTACAATGGAAAAAATTTCTTTCGAGCTTACAGCTAAGTGCCCTCCACTGCCCAAGACGTTTTGTACAATAAGTTTGGGAGATCTTTTCTCATAGTGTATAGCTAGCTACTTCTATTCGATTATCAATTGGAACAATAAATTTTTGTAATATGAATTTCATCTTCAAACTTTTTTTCTTTCAAATTATGTTGGCACTTTTTTATGCGTTAGAATTTGTTTTTTTTTGGTTTGAGAATATTTTGATTTTAAATTGAAGATCAATGCTACGACTGAAATTTTAAGTTATCGCTCAAACAATTAAAAGAACAATAAAAAAAAAAAAAAAAAACAAGAGCTTCAGTAGCCAAAATAATCAACTGTAAGAAGGTAGCAGCTAGACCCACTCTACCATCCAATGAATTTCCATCATTTCATTAGAAAATTCAAACCCAAAGAACACGATAACAGTCTATTGGTTTGTGAAACTTTCATATAAAATTGCCCTCATTCCCAATACAAGGAGACATAGACTATCGATAAAGGCTACCATTCAACCTTGATGGGCAGGATTGAAGCTTCAATAATACCATTCAATGTATTTAAAAAAAAAAAAAACTTTGAATAAAAGTAGAAAAATAAATCAAATCAAATGTAAAATAAATTAATTAAATTAATATAAAAAATAAAAATATTTTTTAAATAAAAATTAAAAAGAATTCAAGCTTCAATAATACCTATGTATTTCTTAGGACTTCTAGGAGAGAGGCATGAAGAGAAGGAAAAATCAGGGTCTAAAAGAATCTCTCTACATGGTTTGCAAACGTACTGTCAATGGTTGTGACTGGGACTTTACAGAAGATCCTTGTGAGAATGTCAACAATTTTAAATTTTGAATAGTCTTTGTTTCCAAGTAAAATTCTATCTCTATTTAAGAGTATTCTGAAATCAATAAAATGGTATTCCAACAGAACAAATTATTTGTGCTCCACAACTAAAGAACTAAAACCAACAAAACAAAATTTAATAAAAAGGAACAAATTATAGTTTCTCTAAAAGCGAAGCCACTTAACAAAAATTGAATACATTGATTAATCTACCACATAGGCAAAGGATACTGTGATAAAATTTCACACCAGCATTATTTAAATCTGTAAAAAAGTAATCTACCATTTGTACGGTTCTATAATCAAGTAGAAACTCAAAATTTCTCCACTGTGAATCACCCCAACACACTTAACCCCATGATTCAAGAGGTACTTACCTTTCATACAGCAATTTAGAAACTTAAAGCAATGCATATGGGGGGGGGGGGGGGGGCAAGCCAAAGTACATATAAAAAGAAACAAAAGCGTTTAATTCTCAAATCATTGTCATGAATAATGCCAACAAGGACTCGTCAATAAAGTGCAAAATTAAACAACATTATCCATATCGACTTTGTTCATGGTTTCTCTCAGCAACCTGAAAGAAGAAATCAGGAAGCTGTTACCAGAAAGTTGATTCTTCTTCACTTCTCTTCAGTGTTTCCTTTCTCGAAAAAGGTCTTTTTAATCCAATCAAATGGCTGGAAAAGAAACAATTAAAACTTTAAGGTTCCATGTTCATAAATCGAGGAAAAGAGACAATATGGACAAAACATAGTTTGCAAAAACATTTTCTTTTTGTTGAAGTAGAGAAAGCGCATTTGCTTATGAAATTGAAGCATCACCTGTTGAGATATTTAACTTAGCCTACACATAATCAACAATAATGTTTGATAAACAATTTCTCAGGTTTAAATCAGCAGTTAAAGCACATTTCCATCCATAATCGTCAAAAAAAGTGAAACAAGAGCATTTCTATTTTATATGGGCAAGCAGACAATCAGATTAAAAACAACTATGCACCATTGACATACACAAAACATTTCTAGATTTTTTTTTTTGGGGGGGGGGTGTTTATCCAATTGTTAGTAAATTTTACATTTTTCTCTCAATCCTTTTTCTTTCTATGGTATATTATGGTATAGCTAATCACATGTAATGACAAATTACAGCAAAATTATTAAAAGCATAGATTAAGAAAGGATGTCATTCTAATGCCTGAAAAGAATACACTAAAGCTTTTGTGTGTTCTCTATTTGAATAAGAACAATTTTATAGAGTATGCAACTTCTATCACAGGCTCAAGTTCAGCTAAGAAAAAATGGATCAGGTTGAATTGGAACATGGAAATTTTTTTACAAGCTTTCACCACCACTTTGAAAAAATTTATTATGTGTAAATATGTTAGATATCTGTAACTTCATAGGTGAAATAGTATCTTTAAAAAAGGATATTTTTTCACCACCACTTTGAAAAATCTTTATTATGTGTAAATGAATTTCCATTAGAAAATTCAAACTCAAAGAACACGATAAGAGTATATCCATGTGCTCCAATTTGCCTGTCTGTGACCTTTTTTGGACGGAATGTAGATTCCACCAATGAAAAACATAAAACAGGAGAGGTGTAACTTCCCTCATCAGATTTTACTTTTTTTTTTTTTAAGTTACAAGTTTGGGTTCTATAAATTTCAACAAATTACTAACCGTTTGCATTTTGTATGATTATTAATTTATAAAATTAATTAAAATATACCTAAATTAACTCATACACCAGTTGTGATAATTGTTGAGAGGAATTTAAAATAAATCTTTTTTTTTTCAGGAAAAATATAAATGTAGATTCATAATGCATCTGAGATGTGTGCAGTTAAAGTGCACTTGTTGAGAGGAATAGTTACAAACTCAAATGAAACTGATCTTATTTTTCAAATAATAATAATAATAAAAACAGCAAACAATGCGCGCAACCAATCTGTTTGTGTTTAGATAAGGTCAAGCGTGTAATATCTCTAGTTTTAAACTTTTAATACATCGAGATCCGAAGCAATTGAACCTGAAAATGACTAGATTCAAACTTGTCTAAGCTGATAAAATTGCCACGTCAACACTTGTCAAGATCCTCTCTAGTTCTTCTTCACGCTGCACATAAACAGATGAATTTATTTATTAGTGGTAGGTATTTATATATCAAAGTTTCTACTATACTCATATCTTATTCAATATTTCCTGCTCAATATTTTTTTTATATATTTTATAAATCAAGTATTTTTTATAATTTAACATAAAATAAAAGAATAATATATTGAATATAGAAATTATACGTGTCATATAAATATCAAAGGTGTGTATACATATATATTGGATTCAAACAATATAAATATTATACATGTAAAATTAACATTGATGGATATATTATATTTACCATGCATCAATTAAAGTAATTATCTTAACTTATTTAAATTGATTTTGAATTAACCTCTGTCTAACTTCGGAATAAATGAACACCCCTGTTCGATTACAATGCATTGCGCAACCTAAAAGACTATCCGAAAAATAGAAAGACAAATCAAATGATCCCTCGTTATTTTTATTTATTGAACGACAATATCCCTTTTATTGCCTGTGGAACTTAAGAAAACCTAGTCTAACGCCTTTTTTTTTATCCTTTGCATAACTGGGATAAGTGTTGAGTTGGAACTCTCTTGATATTTAAACTCTTTTGATATTTGTAGTTAATTTTTAAAATATTTTTTTATTTTTTAAAAATATTATTATATCAAAACAATCTAAAAACATATAAAAAAATTAATAAAAAAATTTTAATATTTTTTAAAATACAAAAATAAAGTAACTCCAAGTTATTTTAGTAGAATATTATTAAAAAGTATTAAATTAATATTTTTTTTATTTTTTTTTAATTATAATATTAAAAATAATAAAAAACTATAACAATATATTTTAAAATAAAAAACATTTAAAAACAAATAGTATTCACCCACATCAAGAGCAGCAAGATAAAAGAAAGCCGCATATTTCACGAGTAATAAGTACTCCTCCTGCAACTTGCTCCTATCCACGTGTCGAACTCCCCCACACACCTAAACTGACAAACACATGACACTTTTTCTAGCGTCTGTTACATCTCGAAACGTGTCCTCTGCTCTAGAATTAGAAAGCCATCTTGTTTTTTAGGTTCGTTCAACACGGACCTGAAGAAGACAACGAATTAATTAAATAATCAGTAAAAAGGAAGAGATTTGTGCCAGTCACAACCACGTGTCCCCCTTCTCCTCTCATGATCGCCACCTGGCTCTCTCCCAGCTACCTTCTTTTCCTTGTCTTAACTTGAAGGGCACTTTCGTCCTTCAGCAAGTACAAAATCTTTTCAATTAATTGCTTATTTCTTTCCTTCTTTTCACGATTACCGCCCAGAAGCACCCCATCTCCCTCTCTCCCTCTCCTGTTTTTCCTCATCGATTTCATTTTCTTTAATTCTTCGGCTTCTGTTTTCCTTCATTTTCTCGGTACTAACTATATTCTTATCAAAAGAAGAAAGAAGAAGACATCAACGTTTTAGTAGCCTTCTCTTTATTATTATTATTATTTAATTAAAAAAACAAATAAAAAACATAGACAGCTGACTGCTCCGTACCCATTAATATTCAGAGCTAATTGTGATATATATTTGCCCTCATTCCCAATACAAGGAGACATGGACTATCGATAAAGGCTACCATTCAACCATGATGAACAAGATTGAAGCTCCGATAATACCATTCAATGTATTTTTTTTAATTGAATAAAAATAAAAAATAAATCAAATAATATAAATCAAATCAAATATAAAATTAATATAAAAAATGCATTCAAATATATTAATCTAAAATAAAGACGGTACTGGAGTAGGAGGAGGAGGAGGAGGCTAGTCGTCACCGGAATCCAAAAAACAAATAATCAGAATTTCTGTTTAGGATATTTGAAAAATAGTGTAAATGTTTTTTATGTAAAATAAAAATAATTTATAAAAAAAATAATTAGAATTTCTAGAATACTTCAAGCATAGTTTAATTTTTGTATAAAACATAAAAAATTTATAAAAAAACTTATTTAGGATACTTCAAGTCTAGTTTAAATATTGTTTTTAAAAATTAATTAGTATTTTTGTTTAGGATACTTGAAGAGCAATTTAAATATTTTTTTTTTATAAAAAGTCGATCTTTGTTGCCAGCAACTGATCAAAGAATATGTTTGGCAGTGTGGTAACGGTTGCTTTTAAAATAACTTTTCGTGTCAAACTGCATGTCAATGATTTTTTTTTAAAAAAAAAATTATTTTTGACATCAGCATATCAAAACAATCCAGAACATACAAGCCGTATTAAATTTTAGTAAAAAAAATAAATTGAATTTTGTCCCAAACGCTTCCAACCGGTCTGTCTTTATTATTACGAAGTCCAACCCAGAGCTTTAAGTTAATGGATGGAAAGGATATTCTAGTACATTCCACGCTCCTAATCACATTTACTAAAACTGATGCTCACAAATGGGCTCCTAATATTTATTTTTTGCACTTTCTTTCTGTATATGATTTATTGTTTTTTATTGTTTGGTGACTTGCTTAATTGGGTTTTAATTTATTTCATGATTTAATTAATAATTATTTTTTATTTTTAGTCGGATAAATTGCTGGGATTATGACCTTTTCCATTTCCTTTATTGTGAGTGTTTCTGTCTCCCTGTGTGTGTGCATGTTTCTCTGAATTTTGTTTTTTGTTTTTTTTAAATAGTTTTCTGGTGTTTTGGATTGTTTTGAAGGGTAGTTTGATTTGATGGGTTAGTTTAGTATTTTGTATGATAGATTCTGCTGCTGCTATTTGCTGATACGCAATGTTATTTTAGATTGAATTAGTGAGGGATCTGGTGTATTACCTTTTCGGACTAATTAGGCTTTTATATGTTTATCATAGTAAATTGAGGTGAATATACTTGAATTTTCCTTGTTGATCAATAGGGCTTATTAAATTGACGTTATTTTAGGTTTTTCCTTAAATCTAGCCATTTCTGTGAATTTCGGTTTCCATGTCGGTATTTGGATATCTGGAGTCTATGGTGATGGACTATACATACCCTGCTTTTATATGTTCCGTGCTTAACTGATAGACAACAACAAGAAACAAAATCTGTTCAAGTGTTGCTGCTCTTGATCCAGCATGGAGGCAATGTGTTGGGAAATTCCGACGACCGGTGATGAACTGATATTTGCTCATCGGAGGGGTAAGCACACTGAGACACAATATTTAACGTGGTTCGGCAAAACTGCCTACATCCACGGGAGAGACAATATTATTCTGAGATTAGAGAAAGGATACAATAAATACATGGAGGAAGATCTCATCACTCAACTCCCATCTCTCTTGCTGCCCTTGCAGCTGCTGCCATTGCAGCTCTCTCTTTTTCTCTAATCCCTTCACATGCTCACTCTCACTCATTTTGCTCTCTTTCGTGGTGCCTATTTATAGGCAAATGGTGGCTTCTTTTCTTCTTTCCAGCAGCTGCACATGGGAGTCAATGGTGGCTGCCATCTTCTTCAACAAAGGCTGCTGCCACTTGCTTGGTGGTGGTGGCCACTTGCTTGGTGGTGGGGTAGTCCCACTAATAGCAATACCTAACACAATGGACTCAATCTCTTAGAAGCACAGCATGTTGTTCTTGTGGAGCCACAGCTCAATCCAGCAGCTGAGGCTCAAGCAGTCAGCCGGGTGCACCGAGTTGGGCAGGAAAAGAGAACATTAATCCATCGATTTATAGTATGCTCCTTTTCCTTTTTTATTTTGTTTTTTGTTAAACTAATTTTGGATGCTAAACACTTGCGTTTTTTCTCTTTTGAACATTGCATATAGTAGACATGCATTTGAGATACATAACCTCACCACACTGAAGATAGCATGGGGTATTTTGGGACTATTTGTTTGAGTTCCTTTTTAAAACAATTTACATTTCTATTTAGCTCTCCATTTATCCATGCAATTTCTATATGTAATTAGATTAGACTTATAATAATCCTTATCATGTCATCCATCCGATTGTTGCTCGAATAATGGAGCCTTTTATATTTGTTTCAGAATTTAAATGTACACTCCCTTCTTTAGTGATTATATTAGAAAAGATTTGATGCTATGAAAAAAAAGGAGCATGCTGGAACTCTTTAAGGACTAGCGTGAGGGTTTTCTATTAACAATTCTTCAATCTCATTCCTTTTTGTGAATTTGTGCACGTGTGTAATTCTTCAATGTAGCCCGAATCTAAAATTTTTTAATGTTCTTGATAAATTTTATTCCTGATTTCAAACATGTAGTTCTTTCTCGTCTAGATAAATTACTAGGTCTACCATATATAGTTAGAAAGATTGAGATGTTTAGTTTTCAGCCCAACTTGAATGGCAATAAAATTTCACCTAGAGCTTCATATATGTCCCAAACAATACACAAATGTCTAGCTTGAAAGATTTGACAAGATTTGTCTAGAAACTTCAACCATATGAAATAACATGTTCTCGAACTCCATCTAACCTGAAGATTTACCACAATATATTTTCATGTGTTTAGTATTTTCCTGTGAAATTTCAGCTCAATTCGATATATTGTTTGAGACATATACCTGATCTCGCAAAACTAGTCACTGGACAATTTAAGACCAAATTCAGACCTGACTTTATTCATATTATAAATTTAGTAAACTCATAAAATCAAACCGAGCTTGCCGATTTTATTGATTTTGCATATAACAAGTCTGATTTTACTGGTTTTCAAGTTTTAGTTTTGATTTTGAATGTTAGATGCATATTAACTTATAAAATCACTAATCAACTTGTGACTTTGACAACAATGAATCAGATGTGCCCAAATGACTTCGAAAGGTTTCAACTTCACAAACCACTCTCATAAACAAAGAAACCAATTGTCGCACCCCAAAAAAAATCAAATCAGCGCGCGGCATCTGGCTGGCGATTTTTCATCTCGTTGTTGTTTGCTTGAATTTGTTCGTTGGAGTCGCCACCTAGTAATTGATTTCGGGCTACTAGGAAACCGGATGTACTGGTCTTGTCAGAGATTCGCGGGTAAGGGACTGGTTGTGGTTAGGGAAGGTATTAGCACCCCTAACGCACCCTACCTGAGGTAAGCTGCTTCGTGGCTTTGACGTGTTAAAGAAGTTTTAATAATTGTCTTTTAATCGGAAATTAGAAATATCACTTACGTATAAGTCAATAATTCTTAACCGTGATCCGATCAAAAAATTAAATTCTTCTTTAATATATTTGCAATTTTATCATAAAAAATATATACAAATAAATAAAACAAAATACAAACACACACATTCACTATTTTCATTTCATTTCTTTTCTTTTTCTTTTACACCCACAATACAAATACAAATACAAAATAAATAAATAAAAATACACCAACACACACAAACCCCTTTTTATTATTATTTTCTCTTTCTTTTCTTTTCTTCTCCTTTTGTACATCCCATTACAAAAATATAAAAACTAAACACTAAACAAAAAAAAATACATTACATAATTTAAAAATTACAAAAAATAGTCCCTAAACTTCAGAAATTGCAGGGAAGGACTCCTGCAACCCGCTGGAACAGTGGCGGCGCGTCGCTCAACGCGCCCCCGTCACTGGCGGCGCGTGGGTTCACGCGCCGCCCAGAAATTCAGGCGGCGTGAGGGGGCTGCAATGGCTTCCTCCCCTCTTCAATCTCCTGCTGCCCGTCACCTGCAAAACAAAACAACAACACAATCGGCAATCGATTTTAATTTTTCTTTTGGTCCGGATCCGTGTTCGGGTCTCCTCTATTTCGGGTCTGTTTTGGTTCTCCTTTTCAGAGCTGCTCCCTCTTTTAATCCTTTCTTCTTTTGGGTTCTGCGGCGCCGTTGCGTGTTCCCGTCCGGCTGGTTGAAGATCGAAGAAGTGGCTGGTGGCTGGAGGCGGACAAAACTGAAATTTGTCGGCGCCGCTGTGTCGGGGTAGCCGCTGGAGATCGTTGGGTCTGCGGGGATGAGGGAGGAGCTGTGTGCGATGAGGCGGAGGAGCGAACAGATCGCGATCTGTGGGCGTGCCGCCGCTGGAGGCTTTGAGCTGGGTCTGTGGCCGCTGCCGAGGACGGCGCTGCTGCTGTTGGAGGCTGAACGGAGAAGAGATGGTGGTCTGCGCAAGGGCTGAGGAGGAAGATGAAGATGGAATCAGCGGGGGACGAATGAATGACCTGTTCGCCGAGGAAGAAGAAGTTTCGACCGGTGATGGAGAAAAAAAATCAAAACCGGGAGGGGCGCTGTTTGGTTTGCTTTTGGCCGGTTGAGGGAGCTTCGAAAAAAATGAGGGGCGGCTGAAGGGGGTAACAGCCGGTTCAGGGAGAAAAAAAATGTCAAGGGTGGGGGGCGGCTGCCTTGAGAAAAATGGAAGAAGCTAGGTTTAGGGTTGCTGTATTTTTTTTGTAGATGTTGTCAAAATTGCCCCCCCCCTTAAAAATCAGTTTAGCATGGTATTTATAGGCAAAAATATTGCTAGGTTTTTCGACTTGGTCCCTCAACTTCTTTCTTTTTGTAAATTTTGATTTTTCTTATTTTTTTGTATTTTTTGAAAACGAGCAATATCAACGTCGACTCAAATGCGGAAAATCAATGATTTTTAAAAGTGACGCGTGAAAAGTCGAACGCGTTTGAAAATATTTTAACAATTTAAATTTTTTTTTTTTTTTAGACGACGTTGAAAATGCTAAAGGGACGATAATATATTAAAAAAAACATATTTTTTGGATTTTCATTGTTTTTCTCTATTTTTAGATTTTTTAAAAATATATAAAAAACATGGGTCAAAAATGGGTAGCAACACCAATGAATTCCGTTTTAGAGCAATGAAAAGGCTTCTTGAAAAACCTTCTTTTTATAAAAAATGAAGTCTTCTTGGCTGATCAAAATATGAAGTTACATCATCATCAACTATTTTAAAGTGAAAAACAGGACTGTAAGAAGCAGAATACAGAATCACCACAAAGTAACAAAAAGGAGAAGCCAATCCACCATCTGTGTGAGCATTAGGTTCTGATGGCAAGCAAGTTGAACCATGAGGTACACGACTGTGTGAGCTCGAGATCAAGACTCAGATTCTGTTACTGTAAATGATGCATCCCCAGCAGAATTCTGAGCTTCTAGTAGCTTTGCCTTGCGTTCTGCGTGTTCTCTTTCACATTGACTAATCCCCATTATAATATCAAGCATTGTACCTGTTGTACCAAAGAACACAAGGGGTCCAAATGATTTTCGTTTTATCATCGCAAGCAAAGCTCCTGCAACTGAGAAAACCCATGTTCCTAGTGCGCTGCAGATATAGATCATTCAGTAGTTATCATCATAGTTTTGTTCGGAACAACAGGTTAATGAATAAAGAAGGAGAAGAAAATTTACGCGCACATATTATTTGCATAAATATTTTTCATGTGTAAGTGTTGTTTGAGTGGCATGGCCTTCTAGAATGAAACTAAGACATAAAACTTGGTGTTCTCAATCGAAGTCAAAGACCAAGACCAAATCAGAAACCAGACACAAATCTGTTCATGAGTACAATACTAGATATGGTTAGGATAGCCAGGGGCGGAGCTATGATTATTTGTTAGAAGAGGCTAAAATTAATATAATAATATATCATATTTGTTTTAATTTATTGTACATGAGTTGTAAAAAAAACCTGCATAATTTAATTTTATTCAAATAACTTACTATAAATATATAATGACCTTTATATAGGGTAAAAGGTTTGAAGCAATACCAAATTGAGTCAAAGCAATGAAATTAATTTCATCTTCATAATATATTCATCACTTTAATGTTGTTGGTCTTTATACCTATTAAATATAAACATACAAAGCATATAAGAAACATTAACTAAAGCGAAGCATTATTTATATTTGATAAACTTTGAAATAAAGTAAAAAATAATAAAGAATGATTCTTAACAATGTTGATTCTAGTAAGAGGTTGCACACTAATCAACGCAAATTCTTTGTAAACTGAAGCACATTAGAGCTGCTCAACCATAACATCAACATTACACATTGGAGTTGGTTCATTAGTTTATGAGTTACAATATTTTGTTTTCAAAAAAAGAATCAATTCTTTATTTTGTTCACGGTTCAATCATAACATCAGCATTACACATTGGATAGCAGTGTGACAAACAAATGTCCGAACTTCAGTTTTCTCCCTTCTAACAAAGATCAAACTGTGCCTAAATCAAAAGGAAATGCACATTCGCAAACTCCCCTAACTAGCAGCAGTCACATGAGAGTATAACTCACTAACTTAAGGGAAACTTTCAACTAACTGAAACCAAAGCGATCAGCCCAGAAAATCAAAATCCTTTCAAGTCTTCAATTTCATCATATCAACGATAAAGAAACATTTACAAATCGAAAGTAAAAATGAAGATGAAACTAACTTGGCAACCGAGCACTCCTCAAGGTGCTTAACATTCTCTTGCCCTGCTGCCATTGTTCTTCTCTCTGTTGAGAAAATTGATTTGATTAAAATGAAGAAATCATGGGGGTGATGTGATAAACCCTACAAGCTATCAAATTCCAATAAAGACATAAAAGAGAAAAAAATAAATTTGTTAAAAATTAATGGATACCCATAAAAATAAAAAATGATTCCAAAACTACCTGATAAGATTTTCACCGTTCCAGAAGATGATGAATCTGTGAGAAAATAGGGTTAGAGGGCCCTGCTTCTTTCTGTGCAGTATCAAGTATGTGCTGCACTCGTCTCCGTGGTTTAAGTGATAACCGGTCCACCCGCTTCAATTACCCCTCTCGTGCTTTCTAGTTTGCTGCTTGTCCGAATCCTTTGAAAATTCATGTCATCTGTTAGAATTTCTGCTTTGTAGTCTCTTATGTGTTCTAACAAAATTTCTCCTTTTTCTTCTATGATGTTATTAGGTTAAAGACACCGTGGAAGAGAGCATATATAAACTGAACAGAAGTAGAAGCACCAGTTCATTCATAAGTGGGAACACGAATATATTGAATTAGTGTACCAACATCCCTTTGTTAACCCTTAAGGATGTTGAGTCCCTATTCGCAACAGTGCCGTCCACTGTACCAGAAAGTGATGGAAAGCCAACTGAAAACCTAAGACATCTGCCCCCGTCCGTGGCTGCTGCTCTAGCAGCTGAGAGGAGACTGAAGGAAAATACAGCAGGAATTTCCGTGTGATAATCATTCTTTTCTTTGAACACCAAACCTCAGAATGGAATTGCAGTTAAGCAATCTTCTGGCTATGTCATCGCTTCCAACAGGCAGCTGTTGTTTCATCTCCAAAGGGGAGAGCGTCTCCCCGGTCCGTCATAGATTGTCTAACCAGAGGTTACATAGTCGTCTATGATTGTTTTTTATTGGTGTATATATGAAGAATGCCATTTTTTAGCCCTCTGTCAGTTACAGAGAGTGATGTAACGAGGAATTCGTTGTAGATCAGCTCATTTAGCCATTATGTATACTCGCTGCGTAGTTATCGAAGACTAGGTTAAACAAAAGTTGAGGGACTAGTTTGAAAACCTAGCAAAACTTTTCCTATAAATACCATGTTACACTGAATTTTTAAGGGGGGGTCAATTTTGACAGATTCAGAAAAAACACAGAAAAACCCTAAAACCCAACTCTTTCTCCCCACTAAAAAAAAAACGGGTCGGCGGCGCCTCTTTACTGGTTTTGAATTTTTCTCCATAGTCTTCTTCTCTGGAAACCAGTCGCCGGCCCCCACGTTGATTTTTTTTCTCCCCCACACAGACCTTCTCAGCCGACCTCATCTTCCCCACACATCCCTCTCCATCTCCGGTCCCCTCACTTTTCCAGTCCTAGCCCCTGCACCTGAAGCACCATCACACACTGTCCCCTCACCTTTTGATGTTTTTTTTCTTCTCCCTCAACCGGCCAAACAGCAGCCCCCAGCCGGTTTGAGTTTCTTCTTCCCCTGAAGCCAAGGCAGCAGCCGCCAGCCCCTTTGTTTTTATTTTTTTCCTCCTCCCTCACGGAGAGGCAGCCCCCACCTAGGGATTTTTCTCCTCTCCCTCAATCGGCTGCCAGCCTTTTCACCGGCACCACAACAGCCCCTCCGATCTCCTCCACCCAAAAGCCAAACTCTCCCTATTTCATCTTCCCCTTCAACCAGCAGACCCACCGGACACAAGCCTTCTCCAGCTCCACCCGACAGAGACCGGCCGCCGCTCCTCTCATCTCAAACTGAATGCAGCAGCGACGCCCCATCCTCGTGCAGACCGTCCAGCTGAACGCCCACAGAGCCATCAACACCGTCCACCAACCAACCTCCTCTACCAAAGAACCCAGCGGCGGCCGACAGCAGCAACATCCACAGACGTCGTCCCCTTCCTCATCTACCAGCTCTCGTTTGCACCGACCGGCCTCCGACGCTCCTTCCACGACAACCGCCAGATCAGAAGAAGAAGAAGACTGAGAACGAAGACGGACAAAAATAAATAAATTAAACGCAGATCTACAAAACAAAAAACAGATCTAAAGATGAAACAAACAAACTAAAATCGACTGGTGTTACGTTTATTTTCTTGTTCTGCAGGTCACCGGCAGTTTAGGAAGACACAGAGGAGGAAGCCACCCCCGGCACCCATGTTTTTTGGTGAACCCACCCGCCGCCAGAGACGGTGGCGCGTGGAGGAAGACGCGCCGCCACTGTTCATGTTGCTACCCAATTTTTTACCCATGTTTTGATATATTTTCAAAAAAATCCAAAAAATTTGAGAAAACAAAGAAAATCCAAAAAAAATATGTTTTTTAATATATTTGCGTCATTTTAGCATTTTTCAACGTCGTCTAAAAAAAAAAGAATTTAAATTGTTAAAAGATTTTCAAACGCGTTCGAATTTTCACGCGTCATTTTTAAAATCATTGATTTTCCGCAGTTGAGTCGACGTTGATTTGCTCATTTTCAAAAAAATACAAAAAATAAGAAAAATCAAAATTTACAAAAAAGAAAGAAGTTGAGGGACCAAGTTGACAAACTTGGCAACATTTTTTGCCTATAAATACTGGTTTCCAACACTTGCAAAGGGAGGGGGGGCAATTTTGAAATATCAGAAAATACAAAAAAACCAACCCTAAACCTATCTTCTCCCATTTTTCTCAAGGCAGCCGCCCCCCACCCTTGACATTTTTGTTTTCTTTCGAAACCAGCCAAACGGCCTGCACTTCCCGGACTTCATTTCTTTTAAGAGACCCGACCAAAGGTTCTGCTCCCTCACCAGCACACCCCGGACCACCTGACATTTTTTCTTTTTTTCCCCCCTCTGGCCGTTTCTTGCTTCATCTTCTCTGCGTGAAACCAAACCCATCTCCTGCAGCCTCTTCTTTCTCTGTTTTTATTCCCCAAAATCGTCTCCCTGCTTTGTGATTTTTGGTCCAAAAGCCAGCCGGTCGCGCCCCTCCTCTGGCCGGCGTTCTTCCTCGCGGCCAAGGGAACCCCGCCGCCCACAGACCAGTCACCAGCAGCTCCGGTCGCCTCCAGCACTCCTCCACGTCGCCAGCTCAGCCACACCGGACGCAGACAACAGCAGCAGGGCCATCCGCCGCTGCAACCAACAGAAGTGGAGACCAAACCAGCAGCCCACATCCGACTGACCCAGCAGCGAAGGAGATGGAGATAAAACAAAAAAAAGAAGACGATCTGAAGAAGAAGAGGAAGGATCAGATCGGAGAAAGAAAGAAAGAACAAAAATCAGATCCGAAAAAAAAACAAAGAAATAAAAGTTTAAAATCGACTGTTTGTGCGTTTGTTTTTGTTGTAGATGATGTGGTTTCTTACCGTCTGCGGGGAGGGAAAAGGAAGAAAAAGCAGAATCCGGCCAACCCATTTTTTCCGGCGTTCTCGCGGCGGCGCGTGAACCCACGTGCCGCCACTGTCCAGCACTGTTCACGCGCCTAGCTGCCTCCCTCAGCACTGTTTAGGCAGACCCAGAATGCTTTTCAGATTTGTGTTTCTCGAATTGTAGGGATTATTTTGTAATTTTGAGTTGTTGATGTAAATTTTTTTAGTATTGAATTTGTATTTGTATTTTGTAAATATGGATGTAAAAGAAAAGAAAAGAAAAGAAAAGAAAAAGAAAAGAAAAGAAACAAAAATATAGTGAATGTGTGTAATTATATTTGTTTTATTTTTTATATATTTTCTATGATGAAATTGCAAGGACTAAAAAAGAATTTAATATTTTGATTGGATCACGGTACAGATTTATTAACTTATACGTAAGTTGTATTTCTAACATCCGATGAAAAGACAAAATTTTAAAACTTTTTTTAACACGTCAAAAATCACGAAGCAGCTTACCTCAGGTAGGGTGTGTTAGGGGTGCAAATACCTTCCCTAACCACAACCAGTCCCTTACCCGCAAATCTCTGACAAGACCAGTACATCTGGTTTCCTAGTAGCCCGCAATCAATTACTAGGTGGCGACTCCAACGAACCAAATTCAAGCAAACAACAAACAAACGAGATAAAAATCGCCAGCCGATGCCGCGCGCTGATTTTTTTTGGGGTGCGACAGTTCATACGGTTGCAGATGCCTTCCCTGCAAATTTAGGATGTTTTAGGGGCTATTTTGTAATTTTAAATGGTTTGATGTAATTTTTTTATTTTAGCATTGAATTTTTATTATTTGTATTTGTGGATGTAAAAGAAAAGAAAAAGAAAAGAAAAGAAACAAAAATAGTGAAAGTGTATGTGTGTGTGTTTGTATTTGTTTTTATGAATGTTTTATTTTTTTTATGATAAAATTGCAAAGAATAAAGAAGAATTTAATATTTTGATTGGATCACGGTCCAGATTTATTAACTTATACGTAAGTTGTATTTCTAACATCCGATGAAAAGACAAAATTTTAAAACTTCTTTAACACGTCAAAATCACGAAGCAGCTTACCTCAGGTAGGGTGCGTTAGGGGTGCTAATACTTTCCCTAACCACAACCAGTCCCTTACCCGCGAATCTCTGACAAGACCAGTACATCCGGTTTCCTAGTAGCCCGCAATCAATTACTAGGTGGCGACTCCAACGAACTAATTCAAGCAACGAGCTAACGTAACCATACGACGAGAAAAATCACTAGCCGATGTTGTGCGGGGATTTTCCAACGTGCGATAGAATGGCGACTCCACTGGGGAAGGTATTGTTTCTAACATTATTGGACTAAGCTTTGTGTATTTGATGTGTTTAAGTTTTTGCATTTTTTATCTTTTTGTTAATAGTTTTTTTTCATGCATTTTATAGAATTGTTTCATGCATCACTTGTATTTATTTTGAAAAGCACACACAAGCTCCTAGGTTACTTGGGGAACTAGCGATCTGCCCTAAGACTATTGGAGGTAGGTCCCCTGTACAAGCTGTGCTGCACGTGATTGAAGAAAGATGAGGGAAGTGAACAAAGGAGTCAGATAGAGGCTCATTATCAGATTAAGGTTGAGAGCATCAAAGGTGAAGTAGCTGGACTCAGATCCGCTCGAACAAGTGTTGAGCATGAAATGGAAAGAGAGTGTGTGCACAGTCTTTTGTGGGAACACTGCTTGTTCATGTCCAATTGAAGCTCTATCTCTCCTTTTCAGTCATGAACAACAACAACAATGCCTTCAGTCATCAACTAATGACAACTCTGGTTGTTGTCCAATTGCAATGTTAAGTGTTCATCGCCTCCACATCATTTAATGGAACCAAACGACTACTAGCCTCCTGTACATGGTGCATTAGTCTTCTTTGAAGTTACCCCAATTATGAGCTCAATTCCCTTTCAGCAACACAAGATGTTGGTCTGAAAAACCATGATTAAACACTGAACTTCTACGTGGTAGAGCTCTCTTTGTAGAGATTTATTTAGGGATCTGCCAAGGGGAAATACAAAAAGGGGATGTATTAATTACACATGCTTTGAAACTTTTTCCCACTAGTGGCACGAGCAAAACATTATAGTAGGCAGAGGAGTCAGGCTTGGTCTGAAAATATGAGTAGTCATCGAACTTCAACGTGACAGAGCTCTCTCTACAAAAAAAAAAACTGGTTTATGATGCTGCAAGTTAAAAGTGCAAGAGGGGATCTACTAATTGCCTATGCTACAAATATTTCTCTCATCAGTTTCAGCACGAAGACACTGTAGTAGGTTGAAGAGCCAGACTTGGTGTGAAAAACATGAGCAGACATCAAACTTCAACATAGCAGAGATCTCTCGGCATGAATCTGTTTGTGGATATGCAAATGGGAAATCCAAGAAGGGATGCAGTAGTTTCATATTGACCACAATTTTCTCCTAGTATTGGCATTAAAACGACAAAGTGGCTGTTTGCTGCACTGTCAGTGAGGAATCAAAGAGGAAATAAAAGAGTTTAAGATTCATCAGGTTCTCTTCCAGTTTTGACACACGTGGGATTCCACACTCTTTTGTTTTTTATGCGCTGCCAAGATGGGATCTCGTGTAGCTTTGGTTAAAGGGAATCGCCAGATGGGATTTCAGGTTAACTGAGTTACACACAGTTTAGTTCCAGTTGAATGAGGTCGCCAGATGGGATCTCATGTAGCTTTGGTTAAAGGGAATCACGAGATGGGATTTCAGGTTAACCGAGTTACACATACTTTTGTTCCAGTTGAATGAGGTCGCCAGATGGGATCTCATGTAGCTTTGGTTAAAAGGAATCGCCAGATGGGATTTCAGGTTAACCGAGTTACACATATTGTTTTTTTTTTGGTTTAATGAGGTCGCCAGATGGGATCTCATGTAGCTTTGGTTAAAGGGAATCTCCATATGGGATTTCAGGTTGACCGAGTTACACACATTCTTTGGTTTTGGTTAAAGGAGGTCGCCAGATGGGATCTCAGGATAATGAAAAAAAGAGAGAGAGAAAGACAAGAAAAAAAAGAAAAGAGTAAGGTTTTTAGATGAAGTGGACATTGAGCAAACAGAAAGACAAGTTTTTCTTTACAAAGCTTACTATGCAAAACATTGAGGATTTTTGCTTCGTAAGCATTGTAAAGAGGGGGCATCTGTTGCTACCCAATTTTTGATCCATGTTTTTGATATATTTTCAAAAAATCCAAAAATAGAGAAAACAATGAAAATCCAAAAAAATATGTTTTTTTTAATATATTCTTGTCATTTTAGCATTTTCAGCGTCGTCTAAAAAAGAATTTAATTTTTCAAAAGATTTTCAAACGCGTTCGACTTTTCACGTGTCATTTTTAAAATCATTGATTTTCCTCATTGATTCGATGTTGCTATTGCTCGTTTTCAAAATATACAAAAAAATAAAAAAAAAATCAAAATTTACAAAAAAAGAGGAAAAGAGAAGGAAAGGAAAAGTTGAGGGACTAATTTGAAAACCTAGCAAAACTTTTCCTATAAATATCATGCTACACTGAATTTTTAGAGGGGGTTAATTTTGAAATATCAGAAAATACAAAAAAAAAACATCCTAACCCTAAACCTATCTCTACCAAGCCTGCCGCCCCCCTTCCCCCCAGCTGTTTTGAATTTTTCTCCCCGAGTCTTCTTCTCCTAAAGCCAAGACAAGCCGGCCCCCATGATTTTATTTTCGAGCTCCCGAAACCAGAGCAGCCGCACCCCATGACCTTGAAAACAACCCTCTTCTTCTTTAGCTAGAGGGCCGCCAGCCTCCTTTTGATTTTTTAGCTTCCTGTCCCCCATCTCCCTGTCATCTCCACTTGGCCATTTTCATCTTCTCTGCAGCCGACCCCCCCTTTTTTGATTTTTCAGGTTCTTCTCCCTTCAACCGGTCAAGTCTCACTCTCTATTTCCCTTACCGAAGCCACCATACCCATGTTTTAGCTCTGACCCGCCCAAGACCTGCCCTTAGCACAGAAGCTTCCCATTTTCTTGTCACGGTCTCCAGCTCCACCCGACAGAGATCGGCCGCCGCTCCTCTCATCTTAGATGGAATATAGCAGCGACGACCCCATCCTCGTGCAGCGGCGTCGTGTTCCTCCAGTAGCAGCGGTCAGAGCAATCGACCCCGAGCAGCTCCAAGACAGCCTCTCCCTCTGCGGCCGGACACCGGCAGCAAAAGCCAACCACCTCTGCCACCGACCGGAGTGAAGACCACATAGAAGCAGCCCACACACGGTCGTTCCCCCTTGGCCTTGCCACCACCTGAAATAGAGAAGGATGGGCAAGCAAAAGACAAGAACAGATCGGCTGAGAGGTAAGCAGACCCGAAACGAAGAGGAAGAGAAAGAAAAATAAATTGAAAACAAAGAACAAAAATTAAAATCGACTGCCTGTGGTATTTCTGGTTGTTTTGCAGGTCACCACCGGTGTAGGGAAACTGAGGAGAAGAAGTTGAGCCAGATCGACCACCTTGCGTTTTTTCTTCCTGCGGCGGCGCGTGAACCCACGCGCCGCCAGTGATAGCGGCGTGTGGGAAGACGCGCCACCAGTGATAGCGGCGCGTGGGAAGACGCGCCACCACTGTTCATGCTTCACAGAATTGGTCCCAGCACTGTTATGGAGTTTTTGAATGGTTGTTTTGTAATTTTAGAATTGTTTAATGTAATTTTTGTTTAGTTTTGAGTTTTTGTAATTTGTATTTTATAAATATGGAAGGAAAAGAAAAGAAAATATAGTGAAATTGTATGTGTGTGTTTGTATTTGTTTTATGGATTTGTTATTTATATATATATATATATATTTTTTAGGATAAAATCGCAAAGGTAAAAGGAGAATTTAATATTTTGATTGGATCACGGTCAAGAATTATCAACTTATACGTGAGTTGTATTTCTAATATCCGATGAAAAGACAAAATTTTAAAACTTCTTTAACACATCAAAGCCACAAAGCAGCTTACCTCAGGTAGGGTGCGTTAGGGGTGCTAATACCTTCCCTAACCACAACCAGTTCCTTACCCGCGAATCTCTGACAAGACCAGTACATCCAGTTTCCTAGTAGCCTTCAATAAATTACTAGGTGGCGACTCCAACGAACGAATTCAAAGCAAATGCAACAACGAGAAAAATCGCCAGTCGATGCCGCGTGGATTTTCCGACATGCGACACTTCACCTAATGAATTTTTCCAATCCCAAGTAGCATTTTCTACAACTTTGACATTTCTAGCAACCACAACTTGGTTAGAATTCAGATCATAAATTTTATAAGCTTTAGATGTTGTACTATATCAGCCTTTTGATCAAGTTTTCTTCTTCTCACTTCAGGTTTCAAAACATAACAAATACTGCCAAACACCTTTAAATGATCAATACTGGGTTTAAAACCATACCAGAGTTCATAAGGAGTTTTATCTGCTAAAACTCTTGAAGCCATTCGGTTTATAACATTTGATGTTGTGTTTACTGCTTCTGCCCAGAAATTCAATGGCAGCTTCTTCTTATATAGCAAACATCTTGCCATCTCCATCAATGTTCGGTTTCTTCTTTCACTTACATCATTTTGCTGTGGTGTGTAGGGAACAGTCAGTTGGTGTTTAATCCCCTCTTTAGCCAGGTATGCTTCAAATTGTCGAGAGGTATACTCTCCTCCATTGTCAGATCTCAATATCTTCAATTTGTTTCCTATTTCTAGTTCAACTGCTGCCTTAAACTTGACAAACTCAACAAACACATCAGATTTGGATTTTAGAAAATAAACCCAGCAGTACCTGCTAAAATCATCAATAAACATAAGAAAATACTTTGAACCATTTAATGATTCATTGTGCATAGGTCCACACACATCTGTGTGTACAAGCTGGAGTTTAGATATTGCCCTATATGCATTGTCAGGAAAACCAGCTCTGGTTTGTTTTCCCAACTGACAAGCTTCACAAATAATTTGCTGCTCTTGAATATCAGGTAACCCGTGAATCATCTGCTGGTCAGCCATTCTCTTTAGAGTTGCATAATTGAAGTGTCCCAACCGTTTGTGCCAAAGAACATATTCCTTGTTCTCATAAGTATTAGCACTCAAACAAACTTCATTCCAATTAACATTAAAACTTCGGTTCATCATTTTTGCAGAAAGTAAAAGTACTCCATTTTTATCTTTAATGTCACACACTCCATCATTAAAGACTATTGAATAGCCAGATTCAATCAATTGACCCACACTAACTAGATTCTGGTTGATCTTAGGCACATAAAAAACATTTTTAAGAATTTTTGTACCTGACAGTGTTTCTACTGCAATTGCTCCTTTTCCTTCAACCTTCACAAAGTCTCCATTGCCAATTCTGACTTTAGATAGGTAGCTTTTATCCAAGTCTCTGAATAAGCTTAAGTCTGCTATCATATGGTTTGTGCAGCCGCTATCAATGAGCCATGATGAGTCCTTTGTCTCTGCTGAATTACACATGTCCTTAATTGTGACCATGAATAAAAGATCTTCTTTGACTTTTGAAAAATCGGCTATTTGAGCTTGTTGTTCAGTTTCTGTTTTATTTTTGCAAAATCTTTGGATGTGACCAAATTGCTTGCAGTTTCGGCATTGTGTATTCTTGAGCCAACACCAGGCTTCAAGATGATTAGTTTTCTGACAGTATTTGCAAGCAGGAAAATGCTCTTTCTTATCTTTCCCCCTTGTCGCACGTCGAAAAATTTCGCACGCGGCATCGACTGGCGATTTTTTTATTATTTGTGTTTTTCTTGGTTCGTTGGAGTCGCCACCTAGTGTTATGGTCACTAGGAACCTAAGGTCTGCGGGAGTCTGAGTAAGGGACTGGTTGTGCAAGGGGAAGACGCATCACCCCCAGTGCACCCTACCTAAGGCAAGCTGCATTATTGTTTGATTGTTTTTCTAGGTCGGGTTTCTATTCGCTGGTCTTTTCTAAGGTTCAAGGCAGATCTCCCCTCGTGAGGAAGTCTCTACCTTATTCGGTTAAATCCTAACCATTCTAAAGTCTTAATTTTAAAATTGCTTTTATTTACACCTTGTATCTTTAATACCCGAGGATGTACATTATCGCGTAATTTTACACCCCACAAATATTAAAGTCTACATCCGGATCCCAGGAAAAAAGGTTGAAAAAAGGTTTTTGACATTTTGGCCAAATCCTAATGGACAATCATAATCTGGTTACGATATCCATTTAAAAAAACATGAAAAAGATGCAATTTTTGTTTTTACAAAGAATATGCTTGGAAAAATTTTAGGATTTTTGCCGTATGCAATGAAATATTTTTTTTCTTTTTGGAAATGTTTTGATTTTATTTTATTTTTTGAAATATTTTGGAGAAAACCAGGTATTTTAATACCGAATTTGTATTTTACAATGTAAATATACAACCCGATATTATGCAAAACTTGGTGGAAAAATATTTAAGAAAACCACAAATTTTTACATGATTTTTTTGAATATTTTTGAAATTTATTTATTTTATTTTATTTTATTTTTTTTAATTTTTTTTTTTTTTTTTTGGTCGGGCTGGGCCAGAACCGGCCCGGCCCAAACAAGTGTCTAATTAATTAGCCACTGCATGCAGAAACGAATTCTGCATGCAGCGGCTATGCAGAAACGAAAACGAAAATGGTGCAGCAGGGAGGAGAGAATTACCTGGCGTGGAGAGAGTCGGTGGCGCGCAGTGAAGCTGGAGGCGGCGAGGGCGGCGGCGTGCACTGGTCCCGGCTGGAAGAAGAAGGAAACAGGCCCTGCAGAGGAGAGGGAAAGCTCACGGCTAGAACTGTTGGTGTGGCTGAGGAGGAGATGCTTCCCAAGATGCTGCTGATAGAAGTGCAAGCCGCTGGAAAGGGTGGTTATTGCTGCTGCTACTGGGATTGCGGTGGTGGAGAGAGATAAACGTTTTACAGAAAAGAGAAGGGGAGAGAGGGAGGCGTTGCAGGCTTTGGTGAGGTAGCTGGGTGATGGAGTGGATGTGGTGTTTCAGGGAGAGGATGGTGGTGAGGTCAGTGGTGGCAACTAGAGGCCACGGCGGAGAGAAAAAAAAAAGAGAGAGAGAGGACTGGTTGCAGGAAACCGGGCAGGAAAAACTGATTTTTTCCCAACTTTGAGCTCAGGTTTCTCCTCTCCCCGAGCATGAACTTGGCTCCTATTTATAGGGATGCAAAGAGGGTGATCTTTTGTTCAACTTGGAAAAAGTCTCAGCCCTTGATTCGACTCGAGGAATCCAAGCTGTTGGTTCAAAGTGTGCACCTCAACTGCCAAATTTGGCAATCCAAGGCTGCAGACTGCCCAAGGGTGCCACTTTGGGCCAATAAACGGAGCTGTTTCCAAGATGTTTGACCCGACCAAACCACTCTACGAGCTAAAGATGTTTCAGGGGAACATGTTGGTGCACGCCTTGTCGGATTTGGGGGCCACACGAGTGAGAAAACGCGCCTTGAAAGCAGCAACTCGGGCAGCTTTGTGAGGAAGACGATGAACAGTAAACAGGCGACGCGTCGCCTGGTCCCTTCCCTCAACACAAAAACGGCGCCGTTTTGGATAAAAATTAGGGATTTTTGCTGATTTTCAGTTTAGCCCTCCAGCTTTCAATTTCTTTCAATTTGTCCCCCGGATTTTGTCAATTAGACCCCTAGAGTTCGGCGCCTTTTGCAAGTTGGTCCTTGTCTTTGGATTTTGTCAATTTAACCCCTAATTCACCCCAAAACTTCAATTTTCTTGCAATTTGACCCCTGATTTCAATCAATCAACTTGGTAAAAATTAAATTTGGTCTCTTAAAATTCCAATCTTCTCAATTAAGCCCAAATTAAGCTCCCAAACTTAATTTTTCACCAATTAAGCCCCAAGATAAAGTTAATTTGACCCATTTAAAGTATAATTAAGTCCTTGCACTTAATTAAATCCTTCAATTGGACCCAAATTAATTCTTAAACATAATTAAAAATTCAATTTGGCCCATGATTAAATCAAATTGACCTATTAAAAATTTAAATATGTCCTTGGACTTAATTTTTATGCAAATTCGTCCAATAATCATTTAATTTGACCTTGAATTTGCATTGTATTCCTATTTTTTGGGCATAATGGGGGACAATTAGGCCTTGAATTTCCTCCAAAAATTGCAGCTTGATTTCCCGACTTACCTTCTCCGCGTTGCCAGCCTTTATTTTATTTTATTTATTTTTATTTTGAAAAACATATTGATTTTTGGGGAATAACCCAGAATTGGGTTATGACACCCCTCATGAAGCTGTTGTTGTTGTTCTGTTGCCAGTTAGCAGATTTCCAGCTTCTTCCTTTTTCTCTTTTTCCTTCTTGATTATTTCTGAAGATGTTCTTAGCCCCACTCTTATCCTTGTAAACTGCAACAAGAGCTCCTTCACTTGATCCTTCTTGTCTATGTGCTTGCCTTTGCTCAACAGCTTGCAATGCATTCACCAGTTCTTGCAAGCTCATTTCAGAAAAATCTTTAGAATCTTCTAAAGAACAGATTTTATGTTCAAACTTTTCTGGCAAACTCACCAGGACTTTCTCTACAATTCTAGAGTCTGGAAAATCTTCTCCCAAAAGTGTTACTTGATTCACAAGTTTCGAAATTTGAGAAGAGAAATATTTGATGCTTTCATTTTCTTTCATCTTCAGACCTTCGAATTGTCTTCTCAGATTCAGAATCTGCATCCTCCTTGACTTCTCATCACCATGGAACTCTGCTTTTAATTTGTCCCATGTTTCCTTGGCAGATTTGCACGCCATGATCCTTGTGAAGATGCCTTCACTTACAGCATTATGAAGACAAGAAAGAGCTTTGAATCTCTTTGCCTTTTCTTCATTGAAGAACTTCATCTGTGCAATTGTGGGATTGTTACCTAGAGGAGTACGTTGCCTATCACTTTCCACTATCTCCCATAAATCAAGAGCTTTGAGATAGGTTTCCATTTTTACAGCCCACACACCAAAATTCTGCCCCGTAAACAATGGTGTTTTTGGTGAAAAGCTTGCAGAATCCATTTAAAAAAAAAACTCACTTATTCTCTCGTGTTTTTCACTCACCAACCCTCAAAGTAAAAAACTTTGATTGAACCTCACTGTACTCTCATGTTTCTCACTCACAAAAAAGCCCTTCAAAGATCCTAAGGATGCTCTGATACCAATTGTAGAAATATAATGAACAAATTGTTGAAATATAAAGAACAACCTTGTATTTGCTGATGAAGAGAAAAAGAACAATGCACTAAGTTCACGATGGAAAGAACAAAGACAGAAAGAACACAGAACTTAATAATTAAGTATAAAGAACAAAGAGCAGAATTGAGTTGTTGGTTACTGCCATCCCATGTCCTTTTATTTATAGGAAAAAGAAAACAGAATTACAGAGAAAAACAAACACTAGAAACGTACCAGCCAACTTCTCCTTTATTCAAGGAGATGCTGTTTACAAGTTAGTTTAATCCTAGATAAACTTAACAAAAAAATTAAAAAACATATCCTAATCTAGATAAGAATCTCAGCTAACAACTAGATAATCATGCAGTAGATTACTGCTAAGTAATCCTGTTCTAGCTTAGGTACCAAACTTCAACAAATATTTCTTCTTTTTCCGTTTTGTATAGAAACACATCGCAATAATCTTCATTACACCTAGCTCTATTTTGCATTCTCGATCCCATTCCAATGTCTGTGCTGTCAAGACATAATTTTATTAGAACTAAAAAAAAACAGTGACCTGAAGATCTACTATCACTCTATATTACTACATCATTTTTATTTAAGATACTTGAAGGGTATGATAGAATAGTTTAAATGTTTTTTTATAAAAATAAAATTATAATCTGTTCCCGTAGATTGATAGGAACTTCAGAAAAATAGATTGATAGGAACTTCATTTTTCTGTTCCAGTATTGATCTGTATAGTCTTCTCAATTTCTTCTTCAAGTTTGGCCCTACATCAAGATCTACTATCACTCTTGTCATAACCCAATTTTTTAACAAATAATTCAAAGTTCATGGATGAAATTATCAAATTTGAGAGTAAATTGATCAAAAATTGAAGAATTAATAAGTTGGGAAATTTATTTAAATTTTGGATTAGTTTAATTAATGAAATTAGAAGAATTAATAAGTTTGAAGACTTAATTAAACTTTGATTTAATTAATTAAATAAATTCAGGGACTTAATTGAAATTTATCCAAAAAGGGCAAAATTGAAAGAATTAATTAAGGACCAAATTGAATAATCCAGGAATTAAGGACTGTTTTGTAAACAGTGCACCAATTTAAGGATTTAATTGAAATTTATCCAAAAGGGGGCAAAATTAAAAGAAATGTTTTAATTGCTCAGGGGTCCAATTGCAAAATTTCCAATGTTCGGGGGTCAAACTGAAACTGTCAATGGGTTACTTGAAAACGTTGCCGTTCCTGGTGGAGTCCGTTGCTGCCGAAACGCTGCCGTGGCTGGTGGACCAACCGTGTGATCTTCTTATCCCGATTCAACCGGAGACCTGAAAATCTGCAACAAATTCAATCGTGGAACGAGTCCTTTGCACACGATCTCGTTCGTGGAGGATACAGTCCTGCAAAGGTAGGACTGATTAGAGGCAAGCTTGGGAAATCTCTATAAATGAGAGACTAAAAACCATATAGAAGAGGGCAGAAAAAAAAATATACGAAAGAGAAACCCAGAATTCCCAGAAAGCAAACAGAGCAATCAAAAACAGAACCAAAAATACACAGAACCCAGAAACAGAGCAAATCACAGTACAGAAACAGAGATAAAAACCCCAAAAAAAAAGCGATACAGAGAAAGGGAAAAGGTGAGAGGAGAGTCACTAGATCGGCCGATGGTTTTCATCCCTGCAAGAAAAGGAACATCAGTATACCTAGATAATTGATCCCGCAATTACTAGACTCCGCAGACGCCCTTGCACAAAAGCTAAAACACTCAAAACAAAACACAGCAAGCCGGCATCATCTTTTCAGCATTAAACCAGAGGGAACAATAGGAGAGGATCATCACCAACGTTGCAAGTATCTCCGGTTGCCAGAAGCAGGTATGATTTCGTCTTTGTTTTTTTTTTTTTGCATCTTCGTTTCAAGGAAATAATTTAAGTGTTATAAGAACACTGTGAAGGTAATTTAATTACCTTCATCAGCGTTCGTGCACGCGTGAACAAGTCACGCGTGCCTTTCAGTTTTTTTTTTTTTGCCGGGTCACTGGCTTGGGCCAGTGACCCGAGCCGATCCGGCTGGGCTTGGCCCAGCCCCTGTGGGCTGAGCTGAGCCCAGCCACCAATGTACATATGCTGGGCTGGGTCTAGCCCAGCCCAGCCCCAAAAAGATTATATATGCTGGGCTGGGTCTAGCTCGGCCCAGCCGTAAAAAAAAAAACAGAAAAATAAAAAAGAGGCAGAGAAAAATAAAAAATAAAAAAATGTGTATGCATAAATAAAAATAATGTAAGTTTATTGGTTTATTCACTAACGCCATAGTTAGGAATAAAAATACCGGTTTAAATTTATATTATTTTTATTCGTTTATTCAATTTTATTTAGCTAGAAAAAATAAGAAATATGTGCATAAAAAAAAATGTATTATTATTTATTTATTCACTTGCGCCAGAGTCGGGAATAAAAAATAATAATACTGATGTAAATTTATTTTTATAGCTACGTAATATTTACCAACGCCAGAGTTGGAAATATTCGTAGTTAAATATTCATTGGCGCCAGAGTCAGGAATATTATAAGCAAATTTTCATAACATAAATTAATAAAACATTTAGCAATTTAAGACGAAACTAGCAATGCAGCCTGCCTCAGGCAGGACGTTTAAGGGGTGATAATATCTTCCCTTTTACGTAACCAGTCCCGAACCATAGAATCTCTGTTGACCAGTTAGGGTTCCTAGTGACCATAATACTAGGTGGCGACTCCTTAAACAAGAATATCCACATTAAAGAACATGATGCCAGAAATCTGTTCTTTCCAAAGATCTTAAATTAATTTTTAAGGCCGCCGCGATGTCGGGTGCGACAGAATGGCGACTCCACTGGGGACTAATGGACTAAGCTTTGCCTTTTGTTTATCAATTGTTATAATGTTTTTTATGTTATGTTTATTTGTTTATTTTTCTTGAATTTACTGCTTTAGCATGCATCCATGTTTATATTGTCATGCATCCTTGTTTATATTGTCATGCATCACGTTGAGAGCACACACCTGAAAATCTAGGATAAGTGGGAAAGTAACGGTACCCCAATGGCTTTAGCCTGGGTAAGACTCGTGAAACCATCCAACTCTCGCTTGATTGTTTACTTGGAAGTGGTTGATATGCCAAACTGATATTACTCAGGGCCTCTATTTTCACACTACTTGTAAGCCTCATATCGACCTTTCATGGACGATCACTGAGCATGCGAGAGACCCTTTGAAACTAGATAATGACCAACCCTTTGATGCACTTAACAATTAGGATCTTCCTATTAGGTTGTCATCCCGTGAAGGACGTGTCTGCGTTCCATACACATTTTTAATTGAATCAACATTTTTGCATAAATTGCATGATTTACATTTACAGGTTGAAATATAGGTTCCCATTTGAAACCTACATATAATAAACTCTTTCGAGAAAAGACAAATGGAAAACGAAGAAAGAGCCCAGTTGGAAGCCCAACATCAAAAAGAGGTGGACAATCTTAAAGAAGAAGTCGCAAGGCTTACTAGTCTACTCGAGCAGGCCTTGAGAGATAAATCTGGAAAAGCAACATTTATAGCTCAGCCTGAACCTATGCTTGTAAATTCCTTCAATCCACAGAATCTGGGGGCAAATGGGTTGTCATCTGATTTTCGACAAGCCACGCATTTTCAACCAGCATACCCCACGAGAATGTCGTTTACCATTGATTCTACAGAGAATGAATCTCAAAAGGGCAAAATGGTAAAAGAAGATGAGCTGAATAAATTCATTGCCCTAGAACAAAGGATGAGGGCATTTGAGGGAATTCACTTATATGATCCTATAAAGGCTGCTGAGATGTGTTTGGTGCCCAACGTTGTCATTCCCAAAAATTTTAGAGTGCCAGAATTTGTTAAATATACGGGAACTCAATGCCCTATAACTCATCTCAAAGCATACTGCAACAAAATGGCTGAGGTGGTTCATGATGAGAAACTGCTGATTCATTTCTTTCAAGACAGTCTGAGTAATATTGCCCTCACTTGGTATATGCGGTTGGACAATACCAAGGTTAAAAAATGGAAGGATTTAGTTGATGCCTTCATGAGGCAATATAAGTTCAATATAGATGTGAGCCCTGATCGGTTAAGCTTGCAAGCTATGAAGAAGGATAACAAAGAATCCATAAGAGAATACGCCCGAAGATGGAGTGAGGTAGCTGCACAAGTTAACCCTCCCATGTTGGAAAAAGAAATGATCAGTTATTTTCCAACACCTTTAAAGCTCCATACTTTGAATACTTGGTTAGAAGCTCTGCACAATATTTTACTGACCTGGTTGTTGTAGCTGAGAGGATTGAACAAGCCATTGGGTTAGGTAAGATCGCTAACCCGACTGAGAAGAACGGTTTCACTGAAGATGGTTGCCAAGACACTTATCATTTCTATAGCTAATTGCTTCACATCGACTCCTAGAAATCAACTATCTTGAAGATAAAGCTATGGTGATATTTGGTCGAGAATGATCTACATTTGATTTCAATTGACTGTTGAAAAGATGCCCTTGTCGAGGAGAATGAATGATTGAAATATTCCAGAAATTCCAATCAATGATCGCTAAATGTTTAGCCCCTTTATATGTTATCTTGTCAGTATTCACAGCCCAAGATATTGTCATAAGTTCTTTCTTGTTGAACTTATTTTCTAAAGTTTCAATGAAAATAATGAGTGTCGCACCCCAAAAAAAATTCAGATATGTCAATTGCGGGTTCGACTGGCGAATTTTTTATTTATTTATTTTTATTTGGTTCTTTGGAGTCGCCACCTAGTATTTTGGTCACTAGGAACCTAACTGGTCTTAGAGATCGGGTACGGAGACTGGTTGCGTAAAGGGAAGGTATTAGCACCCCAAATACGCCCTACCTAAGGTAAGCTGCATTGTTTTAATGTCTGATAAAAAAAACTAAAGTGTTATTGTGTTTTCCTAGTGGTTGGTCTGTCTATGGTTCAAGAAAAATCCTCCTCAGTAAGAAGGTCTTTTATCTTATCGGGTAAAAATCCTAACCGTTCTCGTCCATACTAAAATTTTATTAATAATACTTAGGAATACGTTTTACGTATAAATTCGTAATCCCAAATACTAAAATAAAACAAAAAGATTTTTTAGAATTTTTTGAAATATTGGCCTAGTTCTCATGGCTTGAATAAACTGGTTATTAAAGCCAAAATGCATGTTAATACATATATTGTTTTGAAAATTTCTTTGTTGTGTGAAAATATGATGTTATAATATTTATGTATATATATTGGAGAGACTAGGCCGTATTTTAAAACAAAAATAATTTTTAGAAAATATTATTTTTTTATGCTTTGACGAAAATCGGGTATTTTAATACTGAGCTTGTATCTTTACGGTATAAAAATACAACCCAATATTAATCTATTTTGATAAAAATATGCAGAAAAATCAACAACAGTTTTAGGAAATTTTTAGAAATTTTTTTTGAAAGCAAAAACATTTTTTATTCTGAAAATCTTTGATGTTTTGACGAAAACCGGGTATTTTAATACTGGTTTTGTATCTTTACAATATAAAAATACAAACCAGAAGTAAAACATTTTTGACAAAAATATGCAGAAAAATCAACAATATTTTTTTAGATTTTTTTTTCCCAAATGTTTTTTTTTTATATATAAATACATTTTTTATATATATAACATATATACACATATATAATAATAATAATAATAATATAATTTAATTATAATATATTTATATATTAAAAGGGCTGGGCCGGCCCAAACTAAACTGGGCCGGACCCAGCCAACAGTCGTTGGGCCGATCTCGGCCCAACAGGTACTGGGCCGAACTCGGCCCAAAAGGTACTGGGCCGAACTCGGCCCAAAAGGTACTGGGCCGAACTCGGCCCAAAAAAAATAATTAACCTCGGTCTGGGCCGGACCCGGTCCACATAGTTCTGGGCCAGACAACGTCTGGCCCAGAGGAAATAAAAAACGCAGCGGGGGGGAGATTATTTCCCCCCCCGTCTCCTGCATGCAGAACGCCTCTGCATGCAGGAGACAAAATTTAAGAAGAAAAAAAAAATGTGCAGGGGGGAGGGACGCGTACCTGGCACGGCGGAGAAGACGGCTTGCTGGCGGTGCTGCTGCGGAGACGGTGGCAGCTTGGCTTACGGACGGCGGGTCAGGCGGTTTTCTCTCTCTCTCTCCTCCCTTCGGGTCTCTCTCTCTCTATTCCTCTCGGGTCTCTCTCTCTCTATTCCTCTCGGGTCTCTCTCTCTCTATTCCTCTCGGGTCTCTCTCTCTCTATTCCTCTCGGGTCTCTCTCTCTCTATCTTTCGGTTTTCTTTTATAGGGGCAGAACCGTGGGGGACCATCGGGTGTAACGGCTGGTCGGCCAATATCTAAAGGTGGTGGGGCGAGGAGAGAGAGAGAGGCGCGGGATGGTTTTTTTTTCTTTTTTGAAAACGGTTTTCTTCTTCTGTTGCAGGTTCGGGGGGGAAAAGAAGAAGAGGAACAGTGTCGTTCAAAACGACACCGTTCCGGTCCTCTCTCTTTTTATTTTTTTTTTATTTTTTTATATATATATATATATGAAACGGCGTCGTTTTGGATAAAACGCGCCGTTTCATTTAAAGGAGCCAAAATCCAGATCAGTCCTCCATTATTTCACCTTCGGTCTCCATCCCTCTTGTTGGCCGCCTTTTTCACTTTGGTCCTTGGCCTCTGATTTATGCAATTGAGCCCCTAATTGATCAATAAACTTTCAATTTCTTCAATTAAGCCCCTGAACCGAAAAATTGCAGCCCCTCCATTTACGCGCCTCTTCCAATTTGGTCCCTGGTTTCGGATTTTCTTAATTAAATCCCTAATTGGCCCTTAAACTTCAATATTTATGCAATTAAGCCCCTGATTTGACCCAATAAATTCCTAAAAAATATATTTTGGCCCCAGAACTTAAATTTCTTCAAATTAAAGCCCAAATTGACTTAAAAATTAATTTTTCTTGCAATCAAATCCTTCATAAATTCAAATAAAAATCCAATTAAGTCCCTAAAAATCCAATTAAGTCCATAAACATCCAAATTTCGGCTTTTCTCCTCAAAATTCAAATTTTCCTTCTCAAAAGGGCTTTCATCCTTCAAGAATATACTGTAAAAAATTTAATCCTTGTATTTTTGAATTTCTTGACCAATTTTCTGACTGTTTCCTGAGCGCTTCTGCCTCCTGTTATTTTTCTAACCTTTTTTGGCTATTTATTTTATTTTTTCATGGGGACCCAAAAATGGGTTACAACAGATGCCCCCTCTTTATAATACTTACGGAGCATGGGTTTTGCGCAGTAAGTGTTATAAAGATAAACCCCAAAACGGCAATCCCGAAACTGATCTGGTCGGAGCTTAAATGATCCGAAACTTTGTCCTTTATAACAATCCTCCTTAGCCCCAAAAACCATGATCAAAACTTAGCCATCTCGAGATCCTTATCCAGCAATCCTCTGAATTCTTACTTTAGTTTGACCCATATGGAAATCCATCCGAGATCCCATCTGGTGATCTCCTTTAACCTGGAATCCCATCTGGTGATTCCTTTACCCAATACAAAAAAAAGTGTGTGTGGTCTCATTATGATGGGTGACCTGCCCCGAAAAAATATGGTCTCATTGTGATGGGTGACCTACCCCAGAAAAATAATGGTCTCATTGTACGGGTGACCTATCCAAGAAAAATGATGGTCTCATTGTATGGGTGACTAACCCAAGAAAGATGATGGTCTCATTGTATGGGTGACCTACCCAAGAAAGATGATGGTCTCATTGTATGGGTGACCTACCCAAGAAAGATGATGGTCTCATTGTATGGGTGACCTACCCAGAAAAATGATGGTCTCATTGTATGGGTGACCTACCCGAGAAAAATGATGGTCTCATTGTATGGGTGACCTACCCAGAAAGATGATGGTCTCATTGTATGGGTGACCTACCCAGAAAGATGATGGTCTCATTGTATGGGTGACCTACCCGAGAAAAATGATGGTCTCATTGTATGGGTGACCTACCCGAGAAAAATAATGGTCTCATTGTATGGGTGACCTACCCAGGGGGAAGAATTCTTAGTAAACTCCATGCTTTTCTAAGAAATGGTTTCAATATGAGGTCCCTTCTGGCGACCTTCCTTGATGAATGTCGAGGTACGAGATCCCTTCTGGCGATCTCAAATAACTTGGAATCCCATCTGGCGATTCCTTTTATACAAAAGCTAAAATTTGAGGTCCCTTTTGGCGACCCTTATCGAAATATGAGATCCCTTCTAGCGATCTTCTTTAGCCAAACAACTTGGAATCCCATCTGGCGATTCCTTTTATACCAAAGCTGAAATTTGAGGTCCCTTCTGGCGACCTCCATTGATGAATATCGAAAACGAGACCCCTTCTGGCGATCTCAAACAATTTGGAATCCCATCTGGTGATTCCTTTTATACAAAAGCTGAAGTTTGAGGTCCCTTTTGGCGACCTCCATCGAAATACGAGATCCCTTCTGTCGATCTCAACAACTTGGAATCCCATTTGGCGATTCCTTTTTACCGAATGCTATCGATGTCGTTCTTCCTTTTGGCAGGGTTTGAAAACCATTATCTTCTCTTCTTGTTGTTCTAGAATCAACTCAATGATTCTTTCTTCGTCCATAATCTTTGTTGGAATGCGCTAAGATCTCCTCCTGTAACGATCCAAAAAAAACATATATGCAATGATTTATGATTAGATGCAATGCATGCATTCGTACCTGGTTTTGAAACATAGGCCCCATCCTCTTCTTCTAGTTCATGGGACTCCCTCTTAACATGAACTTGCTTTTGAAGTCGTATGCTGGATTCATCTCTCGTGTTGCCTATCATATTCTTGGAGAAAAGGTCTTTGACTTTCTTCAAGTAGTCCTTTTCTCAAAATGTATGACTTGTATTTGCCTCTTTGTCATGCTTTTGTCAAATGCTTTAGTTTGGTTTTCAAATCGTAAAACTTTTCATAAAACATCCCGTCTTGCCCCCTAGTATAGGGGTGCGATATTAGTCTGGGTTTTTATATAGAGAAGCAATTCATTCAGCCGGTGATAAACTTTTTTAGTGAGTGAATAGATAATGATTTTTTTTTTATTTCAAAATGCCATTGTTATGGTTGATAAACTCTGTTCTTTAAAAGACAATTACAAAGTGACCACTTAAACATTTATCCATGCTATCAGAGATAGGGTTGTACTTTATGGTTAGCTTTAAATTTCATATTAAACCATTTTATTGATACTTTATTTGTAAACACTCAAACTTGTTAAAAAAAATGCATAAACTCATCATTTATTTAAAGAAAAGGTAAGCTTAAAGACAAACACAAAAATCTGGCTGACATCATGAGCCCTGATTGCCCATTAGAGAAAATAAAAGCAATGACAAAAGCAAATGACAAAAACATGCTAAGGCAAATAAAGTTGTTTTACATTTTGAAAACTATGAGAAGTTCTTGGGTCAACCCGTTCTGAAACTTCTTTTAGTGTGTGGAAAGTCAACCGAGGCAATGCTTCATCTTCCTTCCCCACTTGCGTTTCCTTGTCTTCTCCTTCGATCTCGCCTTCTTCATTATTGACGATTCTTGACCAAAGTTTTCCAACCCTTTATCCCCTATCACTTTTGTCATGACCAGGCAATGGATTTAAACTGATATTGGGTGCATCTTCAAATGACACCCATCCTATCTTGATGAGCTTCAACAATTTATTCTTGAAACCGTAACACGTTTCAAGACAATGCCCGGGAATACCAGCATGGTACTCGCAAGTCAACTCGGGCTTATACCAGATGGGGAATGGTGGCTGTAGTGGTAATGTAGGGATAGGAGCTATTTGTCCAATGCTTAGTAATTTGGCATATATATCCTTCAGAGGCATGGGTAATGGCGGTAGTTGTTCTGAAATGTATCTTGTGTTTGGTCGTTGGTGGTTGTTTTGAGTGTTTGACTGGCCATTTGCTCGATTAGGGGAAAAAGGTTTGTTAAAGTTTATGTGGGCCACATGAGAGGTAGGTATTTGTGGGTTATATGAATCTGTTATCTTGTCATTGGACCCACCTTCGAAGTTGTTAACGGGACCTTTCATTTTTCTTCCGAAAAAAACCTTTGTCTCCAATGGCTCAATTATGCGTCCAGCTTTAATCCCTTGCTCGATTCTTTCCGCTATGCGTACAACATCATAGAAATGTTGAGCTGAGCTACCCATTAAATGCTCATAGTAGGGTGCCTTGAATGTATTGGCGAACAAAGTCACCATCTCCGTTTCTATCAAAGGGGGTTGCACATGCATGGCCTCGTCCCTCCATCTTTGCGCATAAGCCCTTACTGATTCTTGGCTTCTCTTTTCCATTGACATAAGGCTCGTTCGATCTGGAGCAATTTCTAAATTGAACTTGTATTGCTTAAGGAAAGCCTCAACTAAATCCTTCCATTTCTTGATCTTGGCATTATCCAACCTCATGTACCAACTTAACGCCGACCCCGATAGACTATCTTGGAAAAAGTAGATCAGTAACTTATCGTCATGAATCACCTCAGCCATCTTATTGCAATAAGATCGAAGGTGAGTGTTTGGGCATTCCAACCCAGTGTACTTTATAAACTCCGGTATCCTAAATTTTTTTGGTACCGTGATGTTTGGTACCAAACATATTTCAGACGCTCGCATGGGGTCAAACCAGTCATTTCCCTCGACTGCTCTTAACCTTTCTTCCAAAGCTGATATCTTGTCATCGTTCATAAAACCAGTGGACCTATTATCGGAAGGCCCATCTGCTGTGATGTGAGCTTGAGGGGGCTGAATGGGAATGGCAGGTGCAAAGTGTTGCCCCGTCGCTGAATCTGCCCCCAAGTTCTGAGATATCCCCGGGACATGAACTGACGGCACTCCTATAGGTGGTTGGGTAGATGTTCCCTCCCCGTTCTTCGCTCTTAAAAGTTGCTCAAGCAGATTGGTCAGTCGAGAAACTTCATTTTTCACAGATTCCAACTCGGTCTGGTAGTGCGACTCTAAGTGAGCTCTTTCTTCGTTTTCCATTCTTGATCTGGACCGGGTTTGGTGGACTCTGGATGTGGGACCTATGTTTCACGATCTGGAATGTATATGATAAACAAAAATATGTGATGAAGATGTGATGCATAAGTGATGCGCGATGAGTTTATCCTTATTGATCTTGATGCAAATAAGATACATAACCTAAGGACAAGCTCTATTTATTAAGTGAGAGTGGGTAGTTTTTTTCTATCTAGTCTTGAAGGTTCTCATATCTGCCCAGTGACGTTCTTCGTAAAGAAGTATGGGGGCGTTGCAAGGAACAGTTAAGACACGTATGTCCACCATTACCAAGCAGGCACTCAGATATGAGTTGGGTGTTTCACGCATTTAAACCCTGACCAATAGTCTTAGGGTAAATCGCTAATTTCCCACTTAACTTGAGGCTTGTGTGTGCTTTTCAAAATTAAGGCAAGTGATGCATGAGACAATTGTATATAATGCATGAATAAATACGCGTAAAAAATAAAAACAAATATGCGATTAAATAAAAGAAAAGGCATATAAAAAAAAAAAAAGCACAGGAAAACACAAATAAATCAGACAAAAACAAAGCTTAGTCTACAAGGTCCCCAGTGGAGTCGCCATTCTGTCGCACCCCAAAAAAAATTCAGATATGTCAATTGCGGGTTCGACTGGCGAATTTTTTATTTATTTATTTTTATTTGGTTCTTTGGAGTCGCCACCTAGTATTTTGGTCACTAGGAACCTAACTGGTCTTAGAGATCGGGTACGGAGACTGGTTGCGTAAAGGGAAGGTATTAGCACCCCAAATACGCCCTACCTAAGGTAAGCTGCATTGTTTTAATGTCTGATAAAAAAAACTAAAGTGTTATTGTGTTTTCCTAGTGGTTGGTCTGTCTATGGTTCAAGAAAAATCCTCCTCAGTAAGAAGGTCTTTTATCTTATCGGGTAAAAATCCTAACCGTTCTCGTCCATACTAAAATTTTATTAATAATACTTAGGAATACGTTTTACGTATAAATTCGTAATCCCAAATACTAAAATAAAACAAAAAGATTTTTTAGAATTTTTTGAAATATTGGCCTAGTTCTCATGGCTTGAATAAACTGGTTATTAAAGCCAAAATGCATGTTAATACATATATTGTTTTGAAAATTTTCTTTGTTGTGTGAAAATATGATGTTATAATATTTATGTATATATATTGGAGAGACTAGGCCGTATTTTAAAACAAAAATAATTTTTAGAAAATATTATTTTTTTATGCTTTGACGAAAATCGGGTATTTTAATACTGAGCTTGTATCTTTACGGTATAAAAATACAACCCAATATTAATCTATTTTGATAAAAATATGCAGAAAAATCAACAACAGTTTTAGGAAATTTTTAGAAATTTTTTTTGAAAGCAAAAACATTTTTTATTCTGAAAATCTTTGATGTTTTGACGAAAACCGGGTATTTTAATACTGGTTTTGTATCTTTACAATATAAAAATACAAACCAGAAGTAAAACATTTTTGACAAAAATATGCAGAAAAATCAACAATATTTTTTTTAGATTTTTTTTTCCCAAATGTTTTTTTTTTATATATAAATACATTTTTTATATATATAACATATATACACATATATAATAATAATAATAATAATATAATTTAATTATAATATATTTATATATTAAAAGGGCTGGGCCGGCCCAAACTAAACTGGGCCGGACCCAGCCCAACAGTCGTTGGGCCGATCTCGGCCCAACAGGTACTGGGCCGAACTCGGCCCAAAAGGTACTGGGCCGAACTCGGCCCAAAAGGTACTGGGCCGAACTCGGCCCAAAAAAAATAATTAACCTCGGTCTGGGCCGGACCCGGTCCACATAGTTCTGGGCCAGACAACGTCTGGCCCAGAGGAAATAAAAAACGCAGCGGGGGGGTGATTATTTCCCCCCCCGTCTCCTGCATGCAGAACGCCTCTGCATGCAGGAGACAAAATTTAAGAAGAAAAAAAAAATGTGCAGGGGGGAGGGACGCGTACCTGGCACGGCGGAGAAGACGGCTTGCTGGCGGTGCTGCTGCGGAGACGGTGGCAGCTTGGCTTACGGACGGCGGGTCAGGCGGTTTTCTCTCTCTCTCTCCTCCCTTCGGGTCTCTCTCTCTCTATTCCTCTCGGGTCTCTCTCTCTCTATTCCTCTCGGGTCTCTCTCTCTCTATTCCTCTCGGGTCTCTCTCTCTCTATTCCTCTCGGGTCTCTCTCTCTCTATCTTTCGGTTTTCTTTTATAGGGGCAGAACCGTGGGGGACCATCGGGTGTAACGGCTGGTCGGCCAATATCTAAAGGTGGTGGGGCGAGGAGAGAGAGAGAGGCGCGGGATGGTTTTTTTTTCTTTTTTGAAAACGGTTTTCTTCTTCTGTTGCAGGTTCGGGGGGGAAAAGAAGAAGAGGAACAGTGTCGTTCAAAACGACACCGTTCCGGTCCTCTCTCTTTTTATTTTTTTTTAATTTTTTTATATATATATATATATGAAACGGCGTCGTTTTGGATAAAACGCGCCGTTTCATTTAAAGGAGCCAAAATCCAGATCAGTCCTCCATTATTTCACCTTCGGTCTCCATCCCTCTTGTTGGCCGCCTTTTTCACTTTGGTCCTCGGCCTCTGATTTATGCAATTGAGCCCCTAATTGATCAATAAACTTTCAATTTCTTCAATTAAGCCCCTGAACCGAAAAATTGCAGCCCCTCCATTTACGCGCCTCTTCCAATTTGGTCCCTGGTTTCGGATTTTCTTAATTAAATCCCTAATTGGCCCTTAAACTTCAATATTTATGCAATTAAGCCCCTGATTTGACCCAATAAATTCCTAAAAAATATATTTTGGCCCCAGAACTTAAATTTCTTCAAATTAAAGCCCAAATTGACTTAAAAATTAATTTTTCTTGCAATCAAATCCTTCATAAATTCAAATAAAAATCCAATTAAGTCCCTAAAAATCCAATTAAGTCCATAAACATCAAAATTTCGGCTTTTCTCCTCAAAATTCAAATTTTCCTTCTCAAAAGGGCTTTCATCCTTCAAGAATATACTGTAAAAAATTTAATCCTTGTATTTTTGAATTTCTTGACCAATTTTCTGACTGTTTCCTGAGCGCTTCTGCCTCCTGTTATTTTTCTAACCTTTTTTGGCTATTTATTTTATTTTTTCATGGGGACCCAAAAATGGGTTACAACAATGAGTTTGTCATTCAATCGTGTTTACGATTAGCATTATTCATTTTTTTTTAAGAGAGTTTTCTTATAAAGATTCACAAACACATCTTTGAATCCTTATGCGATCTCATAAACGCAATTCATCTCTTTTACCAAAAAAATCAGTTTCCCTATTAGAGTTTTGAAAAAAATTGATCTGCCATTTTGATTTCAAAAAAATAATTTGATGTTTATTCAAAAACAATATTTTTGACATTCTACTTGTAGAATGACAAGTGAATCAAGCAACTCCATCATTGAGGTGACTAAATTATAAAAAAAATTGTGAAAAAAAAAAGAATAAACACCCTTACCCCATTACTCTTGAATCATGTGTTTTTAAATGTATGAATAATGGTATGTAGTGAACTTGTTGCTCATAACTCATGAAATGCATCTTTGCAAAGAATAAACCATCACACTATACGAGGTCAAAGTTTATTGATCATAGCTGCTTGCGCTTGAAATGAGGAAAGGCCATCTTTGTTATTTCTTTCACGTTCTAAAATAAGTACATCCCTTGCAAACCCTTTTGAGCCTGAATAATTTTTCTTTCATAAAAAAAAAAATCCCGACTAAGATCACACCCTACACTGGGGGCAAGTGAAATTTCAATGATCAAGAAGGATGATAAAGCCGTGAGAAAGCCAAAAGGCAAAAGAGCCCAAGAAACTCAAATGCTAGGGATCATGCCCACATCAAAAAAAGGGGGCAAGTGAAATTTCAATGATCAAGAAAGAGGATAAAGCCGTGAGAAAGCCAAAAGGAAAAAGAGCCCAAGAAACTCAAATGCTAGGGGGCATGCCTAAATCACAAGAAAAAGTGATAACCAAGATAAAGTGAGTATGCTCTAGCAAAGCAATGAAAAGGAAAAAAGGGGCAAATCAAAGAAGAGTGGCAAAAGAACTATGAATGGCGTCAAGAGTCAAACTATTGATAGTGATCTTTAGTCTTTGGAACCCTGAAACACTCTTTGAGCCTTATGAATCCTTTTCTTTCATAGCCAAAAACCACAGCCTACGTTACGTGCCTGTAGAAGTCCTTTCTAATCAAGCAAGCAAGCAATCTAGAACAATAAACAATGCTCTCAAAATGCAAAGATACTTTTTCATAAGATTCATGACATCAAGAATAAACTACTCATTATTATTCATGCTGATAAAAATAAATGTTAAAAAAGAGACAAGTTTTTCTCTTACAAAACCTCGAGCTTTTTCTCGAGCCCTTCACTTCGAAACGAAAGGTCATCTCATGACATATTTTCACCAAAGACCTCATTACCAAACACAAGAGCAAATAATCTCTTTTCCAAGAAAGAAAATAACCAAGGAGTTGCAAGATTTCAAAAGCAAATTATTTTAGACTCACATCGAAATAAATTTTGTTTTCAAAATGCAAGATCAAGATTTCAAGATTCATTCTAGACTCGTATTCCTTCACCAAATGAGAGAATGACCTCTTAAAATCATTATTCATCTAAGTCAGTGACATAGCACACTTGGGGGCAATGACCAGTACAAGGGGACAACATTGTGTTTAAGGAAAATCTATCATCCCTTACAACAAGACAAGGGGGCATTTTGCTTTACAAAAGACAGCTCGATCCTTTCAGCAAGTGATACCGAATGTTTTTTAGCAGTGAGACGAGGGGTAATGAATAATCCTCTCAAATTATTTGACGAATCAGAAAATCTCTAGCAAGCAAGTGGGTCACGATGGGCACCACAAATGCTGAGTTGTGCAAACAAATTTGGAAATAGACTTACATGGGCCAACTCGAGTGGGTTAGAAAGCTAAACGACAAAGATGATTCAAATCAGTTAGCAAGATCTCACCAATCAATCAACAAGAAGACTATGAAGAAATGGGGGCCTATATTTCAAATCAGGTAAAGATGCATGCATATCATTTAACTTTGAGACATTGGACAATGAGTTTTGCAAATTTCATATGAGAAAATTCCAACGAAATCCATCAAGTGGAAGGCCAACTTGAAATGGCCAAAGATCAAAATTGTTGTTGAAAAATTTTTCATTTTTGAGAATTTTTCAACCTGGGCAGGCCGCCCATGAGAATTAGGCCACCAGAAAAATCTCTGTATTTTTTCACCACTTTTCAGCCTCAACCATCATAGGTAGTGCATTTCCTATCCTACCTCCATTCGAGCGCGCCTTCGAGCCCTCGACCATCAAAGGTAGTGCATTTTCTATCCTACCTCCATTCGAGCGCGCCTTCGAGCCCTCGTCTTACATTCGAGCGCGCCTTCGAGCCCTCGTCTTATTTATTTTCGAGCGCGCCTTCGAGCCCTCGACCATCAAAGGTAGTGCATTTCCTATCCTACCTCCATTCGAGCGCGCCTTCGAGCCCTCGTCTTATTTATTTTCGAGCGCGCCTTCGAGCCCTCGACCATCAAAGGTAGTGCATTTCCTATCCTACCTCCATTCGAGCGCGCCTTCGAGCCCTCGTCTTATTTATTTTCGAGCGCGCCTTCGAGCCCTCGACCATCATAGGTAGTGCATTTCCTATCCTACCTCCATTCGAGCGCGCCTTCGAGCCCTCGTCTTATTTCTTTTCGAGCGCGCCTTCGAGCCCTCGACCATCATAGGTAGTGCATTTCCTATCCTACCTCCATTCGAGCGCGCCTTCGAGCCCTCATCTTATTTCTTTTCGAGCGCGCCTTCGAGCCCTCGTCTGAGTTCTTTTCGAGCGTGCCTTCAAGCCCTCGACCATCAAAGGTAGTGCATTTTCTATCCTACCTCCATTCGAGCGCGCCTTCGAGCCCTCGTCTTACATTCGAGCGCGCCTTCGAGCCCTCGACCACCTCAGGTAGTGCATTTGCTATCCTACCTCCATTCGAGCGCGCCTTCGAGCCCTCGTCTTACATTCGAGCGCGCCTTCGAGCCCTCGTCTTATTTTCGAGCGCGCCTTCGAGCCCTCAACCATCAAAGGTAGTGCATTTTATATCCTACCTCCATTTGAGCGCGCCTTCGAGCCCTCGTCTTATCTCCATTTGAGCGCGCCTTCGAGCCCTCGTCTTATATAAAAAATAAAAAAAAACTTGTATTTTTCCACTGGGCAGGTAACCCATTACAATGTGACCAACTAGGCAGGTAACCCATTACAATATACCAACTGGGCAGGTAACCCATTACAATGTGACCATCTGGGCAGGTAACCCATTACAATGTGACCATTTGGGTTAGTAACCCATTACAATATACCAACTGGGCAGGTAACCCATTACAATGTGACCATTTGGGTTAGTAACCCATTACAATATACCAACTGGGCAGGTAACCCATTACAATGTGACCAACTGGGCAGGTAACCCATTACAATGTGACCAACTGGGCCGGTAACCCATTACAATGTGACCATCTGGGCAGGTAACCCATTACAATGTGACCAACTAGGCAGGTAACCCATTACAATGTGACCATCTGGGCCGGTAACCCATTACAACATACCATCCTATACTGGGCAGGTAACCCATTACAATGTGACCATCTGGGCCGGTAACCCATTACAACATACCATCCTATACTGGGCAGGTAACCCATTACAATGTGACCCTTTGGGCCGGTAACCCATTACAACATACCATCATATACTGGGCAGGTAACTCATTACAATGTGACCATTTGGGCCGGTAACCCATTACAACATACCATCACAAAAAAAGAGAAAAAAATCATCGTATTTTTCAATCATTGGGCAGGTCGCTTTGAACAATTAGACCACTCGTGAAATTCTTCGCGTTTCTTTTATCATTGAGCAGGTTCCCTACAACAATTTGATCCATTTCAAAAAAAAAAAAAAGGGTCGTCTCCCAAATGATTTGTTTCTTGATTTCTACATCAATCTACTGTTTTCAAAGTTTTCAAAACTAAAAAAATAAAAAAATAAAAAAAATAATAAAAAAGAAGCAAATATTCTTTCTGTATCTGATTTTCTTTATAAATTTACTACACAAAGCTAAAAGAAAATGAAATCTTATAATATCTTTATGTAAGTAAATATTATAAAGAGGGGGCAACTGTCATAACCCAATTTTTGAACAAATAATTCAAAGTTCATGGATGAAATTATCAAATTTGAGAGTAAATTGATCAAAAATTGAAGAATTAATAAGTTGGGAAATTTATTTAAATTTTGGATTAGTTTAATTAATGAAATTAGAAGAATTAATAAGTTTGAAGACTTAATTAAACTTTGATTTAATTAATTAAATAAATTCAGGGACTTAATTGAAATTTATCCAAAAAGGGCAAAATTGAAAGAATTAATTAAGGACCAAATTGAATAATCCAGGAATAAGGACTGTTTGTAAACAGTGCACCAATTTAAGGATTTAATTGAAATTTATCCAAAAGGGGGCAAAATTAAAAGAAATGTTTTAATTGCTCAGGGGTCCAATTGCAAAATTTCCAATGTTCGGGGGTCAAACTGAAACTGTCCATGGGTTACTTGAAAACGTTGCCGTTCCTGGTGGAGTCCGTTGCTGCCGAAACGCTGCCGTGGCTGGTGGACCAACCGTGTGATCTTCTTATCCCGATTCAACCGGAGACCTGAAAATCTGCAACAAATTCAATCGTGGAACGAGTCCTTTGCACACGATCTCGTTCGTGGAGGATACAGTCCTGCAAAGGTAGGACTGATTAGAGGCAATCTTGGGAAATCTCTATAAATGAGAGACTAAAAACCATATAGAAGAGGGCAGAAAAAAAAAATATACGAAAGAGAAACCCAGAATTCCCAGAAAGCAAACAGAGCAATCAAAAACAGAACCAAAAATACACAGAACCCAGAAACAGAGCAAATCACAGTACAGAAACAGAGATAAAAACCCCAAAAAAAAAGCGATACAAAGAAAGGGAAAAGGTGAGAGGAGAGTCACTAGATCGGCCGATGGTTTTCGTCCCTGCAAGAAAAGGAACATCAGTATACCTAGATAATTGATCCCGCAATTACTAGACTCCGCAGACGCCCTTGCACAAAAGCTAAAACACTCAAAACAAAACACAGCAAGCCGGCATCATCTTTTCAGCGTTAAACCAGAGGGAACAATAGGAGAGGATCATCACCAACGTTGCAAGTATCTCCGGTTGCCAGAAGCAAGTATGATTTCGTCTTCTTTTTTTTTTTTTTGCATCTTCGTTTCAAGGAAATAATTTAAGTGTTATAAGAACACTGTGAAGGTAATTTAATTACCTTCATCAGCGTTCGTGCACGCGTGAACAAGTCACGCGTGCCTTTCAGTTTTTTTTTTTTTGCCGGGTCACTGGCTTGGGCCAGTGACCCGAGCCGATCCGGCTGGGCTTGGCCCAGCCCCTGTGGGCTGAGCTGAGCCCAGCCACCAATGTACATATGCTGGGCTGGGTCTAGCCCAGCCCAGCCCCAAAAAGATTATATATGCTGGGCTGGGTCTAGCCCGGCCCAGCCGTAAAAAAAAAAAACAGAAAAATAAAAAAGAGGCAGAGAAAAATAAAAAATAAAAAAATGTGTATGCATAAATAAAAATAATGTAAGTTTATTGGTTTATTCACTAACGCCAGAGTTAGGAATAAAAATACCGGTTTAAATTTATATTATTTTTATTCGTTTATTCAATTTTATTTAGCTAGAAAAAATAAGAAATATGTGCATAAAAAAAATGTATTATTATTTATTTATTCACTTGCGCCAGAGTCGGGAATAAACAATAATAATACTGATGTAAATTTATTTTTATAGCTACGTAATATTTACCAACGCTAGAGTTGGAAATATTCGTAGTTAAATATTCACTGGTGCCAGAGTCAGGAATATTATAAGCAAATTTTCATAACATAAATTAATAAAACATTTAGCAATTTAAGACGAAACTAGCAATGCAGCCTGCCTCAGGCAGGACGTTTAAGGGGTGATAATATCTTCCCTTTTACGTAACCAGTCCCGAACCATAGAATCTCTGTTGACCAGTTAGGGTTCCTAGTGACCATAATACTAGGTGGCGACTCCTTAAACAAGAATATCCACATTAAAGAACATGATGCCAGAAATCTGTTCTTTCCAAAGATCTTAAATTAATTTTTAAGGCCGCCGCGATGTCGGGTGCGACAACTCTATATTACTACATCATATATACATGTCATAGTCCGCATGAAAGAGTGTTGGGTGCAGACAAAAACCAATAACACATAAATATTGAAATGATAAAATGATTTGTTTTTCACAACTCAATGAATAAAAAGAACAAACATACAGAAGAGACTAAGTTACAATGTGATTAATTTATTGGGTCCATACATGATAATAATATATCTAAGCAAACCAATAACACATAAATATAGTTCAAGTTATGTCATTCTTTTAGAGTGCTCTAAATTAGAAAATCAGATATAACAAAGAAAAGGGGAAGAAAATATGTATGATAACAAATTAATTATTTTAGAATACTTTAAGAATTTTTTTTTTTTTGATAGTAAACGAGATAATTATATATTAATTAATTTTAGAATACTTTAAGAATAATTTAATTTTATCATTGCAGCAGACAATCCCGATATTCGTATCAACTCCAGCTTTCCCTCGTCAAATTACTCTTAACAACAATCTAAGTCTGTACAAGATCCGACAGAACTTCAGACAAATGGATTGAAAAGGACTTGACCAGGCTCGGCTCTTAGAATTATTGACCATACTTTGTTTGACTTGTTCCGTGGTTTGTACGGGTACTGATCCATAGTTTTCTCAGGCCCTCCATTACGGAAATTTGGCGAGTCTCTCACTCTCACATACAGTACTTTTCCGTTGTCTTTTCAGTGGAAAATATGGGAAGGGAGAAGAAATTATTGATGAACTGGAAATTACAAAGCGATACACCCACAAGTGTGTCTCACGCTCATTACAATATCTTCCATTGAATACATTGAATTGCTAGAAAAAACTTTCGAGATTAAAGTTTCTTTCATGGAATTCTTTGCTTTTTATCACCCTTTATTCACTTTTCTGCCTGACCATCTAAAGCTTTCACAAGTGTGAAAGCAAACTCAACGAAGACCAGAGATGCGTATATGCTTGCTGCTGCTCG